>JARVGQ010000981.1:19536086-19556983 GCA_031762355.1 Hypsolebias martinsi | reverse complement strand
GGTCTGTTTGGGTCTTCAAAGCATGCATAAAACTTGTTGAGGGCATCAGGCAGAGATGGGTCTTTGGGGCATTGTTCTCTCCTGCTTTTATAATCTGTTATGCATTTAATGCCCCTCCACATGCTCTGTGGGTCTTGTGAGGTGAATTGACCCTTGATCCACTGTGAATATGTGGCCTTGGCCTTCTTAATACCAGCAACCAGCTCTTTTCTTGTCCTTCTCGGCTCCTCTGAGTTTCCAGACCTGAAGGCCGTGTTCCTGGCTGCCAGCAGGGTGAGCACCTCAGCCAAGGTTTTCTGTTGGGGTAGCTTTTAATGCAACATAATATATTGGGTTTCAGGTTCATCAAGTTCTAATGCAAGTAGTATGTTTGAATAAACCGATAATTTAATGTTGGCTAAAAGTTTTAAATTTATGTTTTCCAGTTTACACACTGAACTCATTTATTGTCAGCTCAATGCTGTGGCACAATATGTCCAGCAGAGACCGCTGTTAGTAAACAGATGAGTGAATTTAATGACACGATGACCCCTGAGTTTTTTCATTCAGTGTTTGATCACATTGAAACAAAAGACGTTTTATGTAGGGTAATCTAAATAAGAGTACTTTGATTTGAATGAAAGTTATATAAAAAGTTCATACAAAAATTGAAAATGTAATATAACTTTATAACTTTAAGTTAAGCCTTTATAATTGTAAATTTAGGCCTTTACAAAAATACTATTTTCACCTCTTCTGAAATGTTACTACTGTATAACCAAAATAAGAAGCTTCAAATACAAAAAAAAAAAAAAAGCTGCAAAGGCAAGATAATTATGTTTAACGTTTATAAGATCTGATATAAAATAATAATTAAAAAAAAAACAAAAGCACAGAGAAAAACTGATGTTTTTGGCTCAAGTATTTTCCGCCAGTGCAAACTTCACTTTACAGCATCATTTTAATAAACAAATATTTAAACATAATTAGTAAATGTTTCTACACAACTATTTTTTTTAATAATAAAATTATTATTGACTTGAATGAGCTCCCTACTCTTGCACTTCCTGTTAAAAGTATCGACCTACACTGTTTAGGAAACATCAAACAATTTGTTTAAATGAATTTAAGCCAATTCAATATAAAAAATAAAATGTCTGTTTTTTTTTTCTGAATGGCAACCCCAATTTAGATGATCTAAAAAATAATTACTGAACCAATCTAAAAGTAAAAGACAAATTGAAACTGAACAAGTTTAAAGGAAAGTGCAGCATATATCATTATTTTTGCAGCATGCCATAATTCTAAGAAAAAAATAGTGACATTATAATGACTTTAAACAAACAACCATCCTGGAAACAAAATGAACAAAGTTTTGCATCAGACAACTAATTTGCTGTATTATTTGCAGAAAAAAAACATGGCTACGCAGATAATAATCCTCAGATTCAGACTAATTGATAAGCAGATTTGAATGTTTTACAAAAGTAAGACACTCCTGAGTCCTGCCTGTAAATCTGCGGACAACTTTTCCCGTCTTTATTTGCAGACTCCACGTGCTCCATGAGGATCTGGCTCTTTAAACGGGGAGAAACAAACAGACAGGGCGCGTGCAGTCCCAGCCAACAGCAGGAGGTCCCAGCAGCGCGCGCCGGGTGCCACTGCGCGCTCTGCTGACGCAACCACGTCAGTGTAGTCCGCTGCATGGCGGACCGTACTGTCCCCAGAGCTGCCCAGGGAGGGACCGAGCAAAGTCACTGAGACACATTCTTCCCTCCGACCACCTGTTCTCCAGAGGCTCCCGCAGCGGAGAGAGTATGCGGGACGCGTTGCGCGCTGAGCGGGACGAGCCTGAAGTGGAGTGACGCTCCCGCAGACAACCAGCAAGTTGCCCGACGGAACAAAAAGTCGCGTCGACCGGGAAGAAGGAGGACAGGCGCTCCAGGATTTAACGCAGCTGTTTGTTTGTTTTTGAGGGACACTTGTTCCGGCAAAATGAAATTCGCGGAGCATCTTGCGTCCCACATCACCCCAGAGTGGAGGAAACAATATCTTCAGTATGAGGTATCTGATAGGTTATTAAAATAATTACTGCTGTGATCATGAAGGCTCATCTTTGGATTATGAATGGAAACAACAGTTTTTGTCAACTTAATCACCCCTGGTGTTCTTTTAAATATATATTTTCAGTTTAAATGCAGCCTTCTCCTGAGAGCCATCAAGAAGTGGTGAGATGTCCTTTTGTTTATGAATGGAGAATTGACTGCGGTTAAGAGCCATGGGGAGCATTCAGGGTTTATTGTTTGCTGAACTAAAAAAATGAATCAAAACAGTTTTCACTGAGTCCATGTCGAAATATCAGGAAAAACATATTGAGATTTTGGCAAGCCCCATATTTGAATATTAAAATTCGAAGATGTGTTCACATTTGCTTTAGCCATCGAAACAAATATTGACATTTTGTTAGATAAAAAAAATAAAAAAACACTTGTTTTTTCCCCTGTTATTTAATTTTTATTTTTTGTTTTAGTCTCATTGAATAATTTTCAGAAGAAAAATGTGTTTTCTGTGCAGAGTCTTAATTCTAACAAACAATCCACAGTTTGATTTCACCCTATTTTTTTTTTTTTTTTTGTTAATTTAATCTATTTAACAAAATGGACAATCCCCAAACTATAATTAACTGGAATTCTTTTGGGATTTACATTTCTAAAATTTTATCATCTTTTACCTCAACTTTGAAGACAGGCATACATTATTTTACCTTATAATTACTATATAGAGGATATTGTTATTCTCTACCTTAAAACAGTGACGGTTCAGTGAGAAAGCCTTCTTCCAACACGATGACCCATCTCATCGCTGATATCTGCAGATTTAGAAATAGATATTTGTTTATACACACACTTTTGTTGGGCTACAATGTTTGAGGAGCATTTTATTCTCACCCCACGTCTTGGTGGGTCTACAGTGAAAGCTTCAGTGCAGACATGCTGCTCGCTTCCATTTAACACTATGAATTATAGACAAAGACCTCCGTTCGCTTCACCCTGTGCAACCTACACGCCAGACCCAACAGAAACTCACTGCACTCTGCAACATACCCTGAATATTATTTTTAAGCTTAAAAATGGCTGCAGTATAGGGGGCTCGCCATCTTGACATAAAATCTGCCATCATTGTGTGATGAAAAACATGTTAAGACATCACACAAAAGTGGGAAAAATCATAAAAAATAGATAATTTATGAGCACAACAGAAGAAGATTCTGAAGAAGTAGCAGCATATCTATATAAAACATGTTTTTATGTACACACATACATAGTCATAGTGTTTTAGTTTGGACAGACTAGCGCACAGCACAGGGACAGATGCATGGCCATACCAGCCATTTTACACCTCCAATCTTCACAAAGGCGCTCGCTGACCTGAGATGGAAGATGATAGATTTCCTCGGTCGTCTGTGTTTTAAGCGTTTTTTTGTTCATCAGCATTAAGAATTTCACATGTAAAATTTTAGTTTTATTGCATTTTATCAATATATGCCAGCAGTTTATGATGTTCAAGGTGTTTACGTTGTTTTAGGTAGAAGTGATGTGCTTAATCAGTGCTCTGTGTGTTAGAATGACTGTATTTAACATCAATCCCCATCAATCATAATCGCTGACAGTTTATGGAGTCACACGCTCAGTTTGTCAGATATTGCTCCCAGCCTGCACAAACATGTTGCGTTTATATTAAGAGATTAGAATAAGCGAGTTGTTCCACACATTTGGTGTTTTTCTTACATCAGAAATATATAAAAGTTGTGGTTCAAGGTGTGTGTGTGCAGCCTTCAAGCCTTTGTCTGGCTTCTGTAAACACCTGAGTGGGTGAGGCAGCAGCTCATATCTGCTGATGGCAGATATATACAGGATTTGGATCATCCTCAGTAGTCAGTCTATAAAGTCAAACAGTCATAAAAAGTAAAGTCTAGTAATTTCTAGAGAGGTTAAACAAAGTTTAATGTCATTTTGAAGATATCAGGATTGTCTGATTCAAACAATCCCTCATGCGCTCCTGAAGCCAACATAGCACACGTTTCTTAGTTGACATACCTTAAAACATTTTTACCAGCCGTTCATGCATTTCTCCGTTTATTTTTTTTTTTTTACATGTGAAACATTACAGCTGCTCACGTCCAAACTGGATGTGGTTCGAAGCGATGTTCTGTCTTCACGCTGCCGATATTAATTAACCCGCTGCCCGCTTTTCATTCTCCTCCATTTTTTTTCCTCGCAGTCTATTGTGTATAAACTGTGCACAGTGTGATTAGATTGGTCAGCCAGTATCTATGCAGAGAAGACGGAGGCTGCAAAAAGTGGCAGCAAACACAGGCTTGAATAAGTAAGACACTCCATTTGAACGTGGACACATTGACAAGGTGATGGAGTGAAAGGATAATGAGGTGTACTCTTTGTCCTGTGGTGCTGTATAGGTATTTAAGCTATATGCTAAATAGCTGTTTGTGATGGTGGTGTGTGTGTCCTGCTACCTCCAGAGGCTCACACTTAAAGCATGAGATGCATGATGATGAAGAGAAACGTATACCAGTTGCAATATGTATGAAAATTTCTATTTTTGAGCTTTTACAAGTAAAATGACGTAAACTGTTGAATTTAGATGGGATGTCATCTGGTGCAGATCTGAAGAGAGCAAGAGAACAAGGCCGTTTCTGCGTTTGCCTCCTCAGTCTAATCACTAAATGAGGAGGAGGCATGTGCGAAGATTCATATTTACTCTTCAAACCATCAAATAATCATGACTTAAAGGAAGCGCGGGCGTGATTTTAAAAATTACTCTTGAGTTTGAAGGTTAAGCTCTTCACATTATCTTCACCAGTGTACGTGTTGTAGTTTGAACAGTTGTGAGTTTAGTTTTATTCAGAGATCATTAAAAACTGTAAAATGGTCATGCCTAGTCTGTATTTTGAGCAATGAGCATGCGAGTCATGTGCAATGTGATTATTATGTATACAACAGGCAACTGCTGAGAACCCTCCTTTCTATACCGCCTCCTCCCTTCCGTCCTCACCTCGTCGCTCCTCCCCCACTGGGAAGACATCTGGTCCCTCACCAGACCTGCCCTCTGCACCACTCCTCCCCTTTCAGCCTCTTCTTACATCCTCTCCACTTCTCTTCACGTTGGGATCCACTTAGAGCTGCAGGCTCAAGCGATCCGATGGCTTTCTGTTAGAGCTATGGATCTGTTTCAGGAGAAGAATGGATTTTCTCTTGGGCCTGATTAGATTTGGTCATAGAGCATTAAATATCCTGATTTATGTCCTCCTGATGGTTTCACGCTTTCATTCAGAGACAGCTGGCCATTCTCCAGAATTATTTTTAGTTTTAGATGGTGGTTCAAGTCTGCGTCAAATTAATTTTTATTTATTGAGTGTTTGCTATTGTCATTTCGTGACGATCAGCTTGGTTTAGACACTGTTCACAGTTTTCATGAATAATTTCTGCCAAATCTGCAGGTCTGAATCAGTTTCCTAAAAAGCTGAAATGCTCATCTTTCTTGTCTCATCTGGCAATGTCCTCCCCCGCCCCCAATTCAAATCAGAAAATGCAGTTTCTCAATTTTGGTTGTGTTGGCTGCTCACTAGTAGTTATTTTCCAGGCTCCATTGTTCTTGGCAGCTCAGTGCTTATAAGAAAATGATTTCCTCATGGAGTAGACTTTAGTGCTGGACTATCATCGTGGATGTAGTTTACTGTAAAATCGTCCTATCAGTGATCAACAGGTTAATGCACTTTACTTTTGAGTGGTCTCCCCCATTCATTGGATTTCTCCTGGTGCTCCCTTATGTTTCTAAAGAAGCAGGTCTTACAAGACCCTGAACTACAAACAAAACAATACCATGAACATTTAAGTGGTTTTACAATATTGTTTTTTTTTTTTTTTACAATAAATCCAGGGTTGCATGTTATCATGGCCGTTCTTATACAATGAGATCAGTTGCTGAACACTTTTACGAAATATGTTACATTAGTTGTTTTAGCCTCGTTGGACATCTGTGACAAATCAAGTCTGTGAACTTAGATAAGTTGTATCTTACAGAAAAATTATCAGAGTTTTTGATGCATGCTCAAAAATACAGGTAGATAAATCTAACCAGGTTGGTTCAGAGGACCAGACTCAACCTGGTTAGATGTGATCAGAGTTCATTTTAGTTTTTGTTACAAGAACTTTAGAAAAAGTTGAGGAACTCTGAAAATATTTATGATTTGTTCACATGTAAATTGGAGATTGTCCACACAAGATGTTTTCTAATAACTAGAAATACTCCAGAGTGTCCAAAGGATACCATGCAAAAGGTTTGCAACCAAAAATGCCACAGCTTTATTTACAGTAAACATTGAATGGCAGGTTAAACTCCCTACCTACTCACAATAATGACTGCTTTTACGAATGCATTTGTTTGAAGCATCTTCACTGTTCACATGTTAAAAAATAAAATAAAATAAAATAACAACTTAATCATTGTCTGAACTTATTAGAAGCTGATTCAGCAGCAAACTCACACTGAATGTTGTGGAAGTTGCTGTAGCTCTCAGAAGACGTGAACAAGTCTAAAGCTTAAATGAATGTGTGAAATACTCTTTAAAATTATCAAACAAATCATATTTTTTTCATTTAAACATTTATTTTGTCTTTATTTGTTAGTATTTGCAGTCATTTTTGATTTTCGTGTCATCTCCAGGCCTTCAAGGATATGCTGTACGCTGCCCAGGACCAAGCTCCATCTATGGAAGGTAAGAAGACTGTTTGGATGAGCAATACACAGACAAACACACACAGACACAGAAACACACACAGACAGAAACACACTCAGACACTCCGCTCTCGTGCACTCAGCAGTCCCCTGTTTGGGCATCCCCAGAATAACAACCCTTCATTTGTTAAAAATAGATTGAAATTAATGCTAACTTGTTGCCACTCTCTCCAGGGTTTTTGACTCAACAAGACAAAAGCCAATTTTTATATTAATACTCTTCCCTTTATTACTTTGTACTTCAGCTAACTGGTTTGAAGAACAAATACTTTGCTAACAGAGTAAAGGGAAGAAAGGCCACTGGCTACAATTACCGTACTTTTGAACTTTAAACTGTAAGATGTGGTAAACACTTTAAATGGTTTAAATCACGAAGGGGAAAACTCTCTACTTGAACAGTTTAGATATATTTCACGAGGGTGCTCCATCTGCACCTGTCACTGTGTGTCCAGATCGGGGGAGAAAAATGGGGCTTGTCCATACTACCATATGTGTGCAACAATGACTTCTACTGTGCCTGCTTATCTGTTTCTGAACAAGTCAACATCGGTGCTTTTGTCTAGACAAAATGCCAACATAGTGGCAGATTTTCAGTGTGGTGCAACGTGACCTCATAGCGCTACAGCTTCTAGAGTTCAGATGATTCTACTTCAGATAGATGGGAGCATGAGGTGGTCTTTCTCTCTGAGCGATAACGATGTAACACACCCTCGCTGACTGCGTGCAGTTGACAGCGCTGCCTGTTTGTGTGAAAGTGTGCATCTGAATCAGTCTCAAGCATCAAAACTTGCATCATATGTTTGCTGAAGTGTTTTAATGTACAAGAGACTTAAAGAACTTGTGTAAAACACATTAAAATAAAAACAAAAAGATTAAATTGTGTCATCTGGACCATGCTTCATCTCCCATCCAGAGGACTTCTTCAGTCTACAGCAGTGAAGGCTCCCTATGGGACAGATCTCTTTGGCAGATTGTAGTCTGAGGAAATCCTCTGGATGTGGGACGAAATGCTTCTCGCTTAAAGAAACTGGTCCAGATGACACGATTTAATCTTTTTGTTATCTACAAATGTACCTGGATGATTGAGCTTCTAACAATTTAATTTTTTTCTCTCAATAAAATGTTTATGGATGCACGTTTGACTGATTTTCCTTGAAATGTGTATTTAATTCTTCTATGAAACATGGATATTGTTTTTGGATACCATATGAGTTGTGTCTTTGCTTTGATTGATGTTTTCAGATTCTGCAGGGCATTCTGGGTAAACTCGATGTGGATGATGAATCATTTCCTGCCTCATATGTAAACTATACTGGTGGGGCACCGCTCTGTGCTGTGAAATAGGGGACCACGTCTTTGAAAAGAGACACGATCAGTCATTCAGGAGGGTCATTCATCCGACAACGTAAATGTTCCCCACCTACTCATATTGATTTGTTTCGCACCGTGCAGTTTGCATAGAAACAAATTTCCACATCGTCACGTTTTCTGAACTTTCATATATTGTGGTTGCAATCTAATAGAAATGATTACACTCATTCTATTGGGATATATTTAAGTTAGTGTTTGTGTATTTTATTTTTTCATGGATCATTTTATAACAAGTTTTTACATTCTAATTCTCTTCAAAGTAACTACAGGAATCAAGTTATTATAGTAGAAGATGTAAATGTTCCTATTAAAATAAAACAAAAAAGTTTTTATATATACTGTATTTACATATGCTACCTTGCAGCTTATGTTTGATTAAAGATCCTTTTGATTCAGTAGATCTTTGTCTGTTTCAGCTTGATCAGAGGAAATGAAAAGGCTGGACTCTGCAGCAGACACAAACGGTGTTACTGAGAAGCGCGGTCTCTTGTGGTTGGGTTTGACGACTTTTCATAAGAGAAATAAGATCGGGGGGTGTTATAAAACACACGCTTACTGCAGCACGTTCCTCTTCACATCTGCTATACTCAATTTCTCAAATCAAATTAGTTTTAAACCAGAGCCAAGTGATATTAGAAAAATAAATTGAATTTGTAGTTTCTCTCTCTCTCGCTTTGTAGACTTTACGTTTATAATTGCAGAATTGGACTTCGGACATGAATACCCAGGATTCTGCTCCGTTTGTTGCACCTTAGATAAGATTGACTTTAATCAGATGGAACAGAGTTGTCTCAAGGTGAACAATAAAACAGGGACTAGTCAATACACATGTATGAAGTTATGCAGACAGATGAGACATTGAGAAAAAAGTCAAAGTTAATTGACTGATTAACTGCTTTATATCATTTTTACCATCTTGATGGAGGGGGATTTAACTCTGACTGGCAGCCCCCCATTTTCTTTTTTAATACAAATAGTTAATTAATGTTTGGAAAGCCGTTTGTTGCAGTGCATTAACACTTACTAAATGAAAGATCTGAAAGAGTTACCAATTATTACAAACAAATATTATTAAAACTAATTACCTTGTAAAGATTTGACTGGAAGGTGTGCTCTCCTCTTTCCTCCCACTTTTTTATCTTTACTTGAGTCTGCATCTTTATAAAAAGCAACATTTAGGCTGCTGACTGGATTATAACAACGTGCTCACCCTGTGTTTCCTCACCGGACGCCCTGCTGCAGTGTGGGAGACAGGCTGAAGTTTGCTGGGCAGCTCTTCAAAGTGTATTGTTGCCATACAACACTAATGAGACAGATAATAGATACAGTATATTTGGTTTGAATGGTGGGAGTGTTCATAAATGCTTACTTGTGCTCTGGATTTTATTTTATTTTTTTAATAGACATTTTGTAAACATCACCTGCTGCTCAGAGAACTGCTGACCATCCATCCTTTGGTCTTGCTCACGTCATTCTTCAATACATTTCCACAGTTCAAACACGCCTGTTCATTTACTGTGGTGTGCAAGCAGCAAATTGCAACAAACAGCTGGTTCTCCACTTTCCATCCATTTGGATGAGTTATGCCACAATTAAATTCAATTAACCAGCTGATGTTAATAAACACACAGCTGGAGTAGGAATATGTGACATCAGCGTGTGCTGTACTATCTTGATCAACGTTTTGCTACAGTATGTATGACCTAATTGTTGTATTAATATTTTTATTACTCCTTCAAGTTATTTTGTGTATTTTTTTTTTTCTTTTGCTGCTGTTGTAGTCAGTTTATTATTTCTGGTGTTATCAGTGCACCGCTGAGGCAGATAGCTGTGGGATGCAGGCAGAGATGGTACTGAAAGTGATCTGAGACATTTTTTATTCATGAACACAGATTAAAATGGGAGTGGTGGCATGGCGGTTAGAGAAGCCTGTGATCGGAAGGTCGCCGGTTCGACTCCCCGGACCGTCAACATCAAAATGTGGGTGTGGAAGGTGAAACACCAACACCTGCCTTCACCCTCATTTGCCCCACTCTGGTCCCCTGAGCAAGGCATTTAACCCCCACCATCTGCTCCCCTGGGTGCTCTAGATGGCAGCTCTCTGCTCCACACAGAGGGCTGTGGTAGCTCGATGGTCTGTGGTTGTGTCAGGAAGGACATCTGCCATAAAAATAGCCAAGTCTTCATGTGATTTAGTTCACTGTGGTGACCCCTGAAGAAGGGAACAGCCAAAAAAAACAAACAACAACATAAAATCAAACTCACAACACAGATTCATCACCTGCAGTGACTGAATGATGTCTGTTATACACTACAGTCTATAAAATTCCTTTCTCCTTTCCTTCCTTTTTTACTTTATTGTCATTACTGTCCCTGCCCGAGGCTGTCAGCTCCTACAGAACCTTCAACTAATTTATTTGTTTCATGAAATAATGAAAAACAATTGCTTTCTGGCTTGCTTGTTTGAAATCCTATGCATTATTTTTACAAAATAAATAAATAAATAAATATGTGATTGGAAATTGGAAACCTCATCTGACCTCTGATATATTAATTTTTACTAATAGAACATCAAATTAAACATCAAAACCTTTATCTTGTAGCTAATGTTCAAACATTGGTTCGGTCAATGCGAGGTTCTTTCTCTTATGAATTTTTTTTTTTTTTCAATTGTCATTGTTGATACCATAAATAATAGCATTTTATGTCACATTAAAGTGAACCTTTTTGCAGTTTAATTTGTGAGTGTAAAACATTTGACATGACATGGATCAGTAAACTGATGAGCCCACGTTTGCTTATATGTAATGCACTCATCTGTAAAATGTGGGAAGTGAACATAAGCTTTACTTTTATTCTGAAAATGTTAAGCATCCCAATGTCATGGTTGATAAGTTGGACAGCTTAAATAAAGATGGAAAAAGTAAAGATAAAAATCATACACTAAAACATGTCTCTTCATATAAACAGAACTACAAATGAATAAAGTCATTAATTAATTTTGATAAAAACAGACAGTCATATACTGTGCCGTTAAAGCCTTCAAAGCCTCCTGCTCTCCATCGTGCTGCTTGTAAAGCCTTTGTTTATTAAGCTCCGTGAATATAATTGTCTCCTCATTGGATTCATTAAAGTGTTGAAAAACAACTGAAAAAATAACTAATTTTGATCATTAAAACATTTTCTTAAGTATTCCCTCATCTTCTTAAAATTACATTTATTCAATCTTCACACACTTTAGGCTGATTAGGGTGGTGTTGATCCCAGCTACAGGAGAGGATGGTAACATCCTGGCCAGGTCATCAGCCATCACTAACACAGAGACAAATAACTGTTCATGCTTACTCATCATCATCAGTTCATTTAATATTCATGCATTTGAACTGTGAAAGGAAACCAGAGTTTTAATGGAAATTCAAGATTTTTTCTTCAATAAAATGTATGTACTGTAGATGTGTGAGTTTATAGAAAACTATTAAACCCACAAATTCCAATTCAGAACCACCTTGCTGTCAATATGCACTTAAATCCAACTTTTTTTTTTTTTGTTTTGTTTGTTTTTCATTTCACCTTTATTTTACCAGGCATAAACACTAAGAACAATTTCTTATTTACAGTGCTGGACTGGCAAGCACAAACAGGTATTTGTAGGGTCAAGGGAATGGAAACAATACAGTTAGGCAAAACACTAAAATATTGTACGGTAACGGTAGTCATTAACAAGCAAGGAAAACACAAAGTACATTAACAACAGTTCATTGTCAAAGTGAAACAACAACATTACTAAGCAAGAAAACATTTGCAAGTATCTTTAAAAAGGCTTTAAAATTATTTTTTAAAATAGAAATTTGGACATGTGAGGTCAGCCCCAAAGTTTTTTGAAGCAGATTCCATTCAGATGGAGCAGCAGAAAGACCACAGAGCTAAAGCGAGACTTGGTTTTAGTGTTGATAACCATAAATACTGTACTGAGGTGTTGTACTGCGAAACTGGTGCTAGTTGCAGTATAGCTGAGTTAGTTATGGAGGTGAGGAACCTAACGTCTTGTAAATGAGGTAAACCAATGAACTTCATGACGAGTATATAGAGATCATTTTACAAGGTGACAATGATGTGTTCTATAAGGAGCATCTGCAACTAAATGAATAGCAAGGTGATAATTATTGTGTCCATCTTACAAAAGATACCCTTACAAGCATGTCTGTAAATTATGTCTCCATAATCTAACAAAGGTAGAATAGCTTTTTCGACAATGGCGCGTTTTGTAGCCAGTGTAAACAAAGATCAATATACTGTATAGATGACAAAGTCTCGCTTTAACCTTAGATTGCAAAACATTAACAATGTGAAAAGGTCAGAGCACCATCTATCCAAATTTCCAAATATTTATAAACTGTTATCTCTAATATAATGTCACTGCTTGTAGTTGTGAGGTCCAGAGAGGTGGGTATGGTCCCTCCTCCATGACCGAACCACATACTTTTAGTCTTCTTGGCATTTAAGGACAAATTTAAGTCATTAAAGGCCTGATAGATTTCAAGAAAACCACATGCAAGGGACTTCACAACCTCATCTGGAATAGAATCAAAAGCATATAAAATAGCGTCATCAGCATATAAATGGATGGAAGCCTCACTAACAGAATGTGAGATATAATTTATAAATATGGGAAAAAATAGTTGTACCAAGAATGGAGCCTTGGGGTACACCTGGCATAATCGGAAGAAACCGTGAAGTATGAGAGTAAACCTTCACTTGCTTTGACCTATTTGAAAGATTACAGAACCATGTTAGTGGCTGTCTCAATATTTTAATATGGTCAAGTTGTTTCAATAAGATAAAATGATCAACTGAGTCAAAAGCTTTTGCTAAACCAATACACATCGCTGCACAACACTGTTTGGAGTCCAGTGAAGATGCTGTATCATTGAGAACATTCAGAGCGGCCATAATGCAACCATGCCCTGAACGAAAGCCAGATATTATATTAAAAACCTCCCAATAATGAGTTAGCTGCTTATTCACCAGTTTTTCAAAAACCTTCTACACACAAAGTAGAATAGATATGCTCTTATTACAGTTATTATCAGCCTTATTCCCGCCCTTAAAAAGAGGGCAACAGCAGCGGCTTTCCACTCAGCAGGAATTTCAGCAAATAAAGAAAGGTTTAAAAAACTAGCCAATGGTGCCACGATAAACGGAGCCGCCAACTTAAAAAATAATGGAGGGAGCTTGTCCAGCCCAGCAGACTTTTCAGGGTCTAAAGACTGCAATTCCCTCCTGACCTTGTTCTCGGTGACTAAGTGAAAACATTTTTTTTTAAAGAGGAACATAAACTAGATTGAGACTGGAAAGAGTCAGAGGATACACAGAACACTTTCCCAAAGTTCAGAGCAAGAGCTACTATTCAAACTAGTCGACGTAGATACCGGAACACCACCGGAACCAGTGAAATGTACATTAAAAAATATTAACTATTTGTTCTTTATCCGTGACTATGAGAAAGTGACAAAACCGAGGGCTTATTTTCCAGTTGTCTTGCCATTTTCCATAATAACTGTGGAGCAGAGACACTTTGTGTTAACTGCTCTCTAAAATAAGTAGACTTGGACCGTCGCACTGCTTGTGTTTCTCTGTTTCAAATCTGGTGAAAAACAAGCTCATCACTCTCTAACCCCGATTCCTGTGTTTTACACAACGCAGTATTCTTTTTCTGCAACAAAGTTGCTGTCAGGAGAGAACCATGCTAAATTATTGTTTTATTCATTTTATCGGAGCATGATTATCAATCACTGCACAAAAACAGTGTATTCATTCAACCTTTATTTGTACAGGTTAATCCCATTGAGGAATCATTTACAAGAGAAACCTGAATAACATTGTATAATATAATACATATACAGTAATAACATTGTGTAAACAACGACCATGTGTCCTCCTCTGTAGGGACATGGTCAATCCTGCTCCCATTCAACTTTTGCGAGTTCATGCAGAAACTCTTGATCATTAAAATTTTTAAGAAATCGTTTTTGACAGATGCATCAAGAAGACTTAATTCTCTGGCCTTTGTGAGTACAGACAATAAAACAATAATCACTTAAGTCATTGCAAATGACACCAGTATTGTGCATATTCAGGAACTTATGAGTTGTTTCTGTTTCTGTAAACTTAGTCAAAGCAGCAACATGTATCACTGTTGTGAATTATTTTAGCTACAGACATTAATAACCTGCTCTGTTCTGCTGGTAATTGTCCTTAAAGATGTTTGCTCGCCCACCATTTTGTCTGTTGTCGCAACCACAATGAGGGGCTAGTGTATTACAGAGCTTATTGTTATTCTTCCTGCGTGTATGTTAGAACAGCAGCTGTTATTACTGTTTTTGTTCTCTGTATGAGTCTTCCCTCACCCCATGTGGGAAATTACATTCTAATTTATGTTGTTTTCTAGCCTCGGATTAGTTTAGGTTTATTGTTCAGACAGGTGCTCAAAAACAGTGATGCTCTTCTGCTGTTGACTTCTTTTGCTTTCAAAAACGTGCTTAGACCTTTGAATTGTATGTTACCTTTGCTCCAGGTCTTTACGTGAGTCATTTCTTGACAACTCATATACACACAATAACAATACAGAGCTGTGCAACAGTGTGAGGGAAAATCAACAGAGACAAAGAAATCAAGTTATTAAGTCAGTGTGGGATTACCTGTAGATAACGAAAGAGAGGAATCTTGGTAAATATTTACACAATTGTGTCAAGCTTTCCAAAGTATGTGAAGAAAACCATGCCCTGTTAGTGCATTACCTAAAAAGATAAAGATTGTTTGTGTATCTATAGATGATAAATAAAGAGATATTTGCACAGTTGCTCTACAAACAGCAGCTTGAGGATATGTAGATCAGATTCATCGTACAACTCTCCCTGTTTGGTGATATGGGCAGATAGATCCTGTCTTAATACTAAGAGGTCAGACAGTCAGTGTGATAAAGCAATGGGTTGGAAGGAGGACAGATGGACAAGCTGACAGGTAGACAGGCAGAGGGGATTTGTGGGCTTGTAGGATGGCAGTCAGGGTCTCCCACCTACCTGCATTATTGATGGTTTCTTTGACAAGCTGCTGCTTGTGCTCACAGCCAAGCACTAATTGCTGTGTTTGTGTGGGGGTCGGTTCTTTATTGAGTTTTTATCTTGATATCACCTGAATAAATATAATGAAAATCAAGTCTAAAGACTTTAGATATGTCTGGTGTCACTCAAGCTCTTTCAGTGTTTCCTGGCAGGCACATTTCTCTGCTGCGTCCTTTAGGACGTAGGGATTTGCAGATTGGTCCTTTGATGAATCTTCTAAGGGTATTATTGGGGGGGAGGCAGCAGAGTGAGGTCAATACAAATCTAGGATCATTATTCCAATGTCAGGGACTGATTGACCTAAAGTAATGAAGAATGAAAAAGGTAGTGGGCAATCAGATTAGGAGTGTGATGACGATAGATGGTTGTGATGGGAAAACAAAAGAAAGAAAGACAATGTTTTGGGAAAAATATACATATTGACCACAATAGTCAATGATCATCATGAATGGAAAAAGAGGCAACAAAAACTGTCTGAGACAGAGAAATCCTTCGACCATCAGACAGACAGACTGGGTGGGAGGTCTCTGGGCTCATCTCCAATGCAGGCTGCCCTGCATTAGCACCGCAGCCATCCTGCAAGACAAAGTGTGCGAGAGTAAAAGAACCTTGGTGGATGAAAGTCTTCTATCCCTCCATCCATTATTCATTGATGAATTAGATCTTGCCTGAATGAAGTTGAGGAGACGAGGAAAGGAGCAGAGAAAATAAGAAAGGGAGCGGTTGGTGTTAGTTTAGTAAATTAAATATACCGAATTTTATCAATCCAGAGGCCCGGTTTTTAGGTTTGAGGTATTTTATAGAGGTGAACAGTGGTGGGTGGGACTGGGGTGTCTTGAAGAGAAATTGTGATCCTGATGTGGTGTGTTTTAAAGGTGTGTGTGTGTGTGTGTTTTTTGGGGTTGGGGGGTATGAAGAAAGGGTTAATGGTGCTGAAAGGAGTCAAGGTCAAACTGAACCTTTTAAACCACTTAATTATAATTATGAGGGCTTCTAATGTTCACGTTGAGTCTGCTCTCTATGACTGAGTCTGTTTTTTTTTTACAGTGATGTTCAGTGTGTGCACACGTTCTGGCTTTATGGAAACATGATTTGAATGAGGATTACAGGAATGTCTTGTGATCGCTACACATTAAAAGATGGAAGTTTAAAACAAATCCATACAACGATTAATAAATTTATTTAAAAGAGCCATCGTCTTTGTCTAACAAGAGCGCAGAGCTTTAAAGGTTAAATAAAAACACAAAGCATAGATTATTGGATCTGGCTGTTGGCCATGTGCACAACTAGCAACACATACTTGGAGCAGCAGCAGTGATCTCAACAATCTCATGCAAGTAAGGTCTGTTAATATAATGAGATCTATCTCTGTAGATTAGACAGCAACTGTCTCTGGGTTTTAGGATTTTTTTTAAACACTAGAAGGGCTTCTAAACCATAATGTCACCTCTGTTATTGGGTCTAATCAAAAGCTTTGGATACCAGCCAGCCAGCCTTTTCTTGATGCATCAAATGTTTTATTCTGCTTTGCTTGGCATAAAATAAATACACATAGTGCTCAGATAAAATCTGCAGGTTTGGTATCATGTATTCTCACAAAGCATATGTCTGTTTGAAGGTTGTACAGTATGTTTGAGTGATAGACAATAATGCAGCACAGAGAGAAAGAGAAGTAGACGTGTGACCTTGACTTTTCCTTTTCTGTTGATGTTTTTAATCATCTATCCGTTCTGCTCTTTGCAGATTTTCTCTCACACACAGAAAGAACTGCATGCTGCAGGGTGAGTGGGTGGGATGTGAACCATAGGTGATGACAACAGGCCCATATGGCTGATGCATTTCTATTTTTTTTTCTGTTTCTGCATTTAAAGAACAGCCAATTAAGTCATTACACATCACTCACTCCTAATCGCTTCATATCTACTGAGAATACCAGAGGACCTCAGTATTTAGACAAAAAAAAAACATACATAATAAAACTAACTGAATTTACATGAAAATCTTGCATGTGCTGTGTTTCACTGCTTGGTTTTAGATTTCTATTTTCAATTCAAACTTTATTTATACAGATAAATCACACTGATCCTCAAATACTCTTTTACAAGTGAGACCTGTTTGGACAGACAATAAAAGTGGTGAAAGTGACAATATAGGTTTTGGGGGCAAAAAAAAAATCATAACAGGCTCTCAATCTTTGGCTGAAGATAGATAGCCTGAAAGTAAAAAATAAATAAATAAATAAACTTGCACATATTGCCGTTGCTTTATGTATAAGTGTCTTGTGATACATTTTGGCTGTAAGTGGACAATTCTTTGCTGTATTTGTTGGTGGGTAATTACTGATGGGCGATGCAGAAGACACAGTGGCCTTCATCGTAGCACTTCTCTGTGCTGTTTCTCTGGAGACAACCTGGTTCAGATTGATAATATAGTTGTAACGTATCATCAGATCAGTTTCTTTTTCTCCGTCTGTATCGCTGTATAGAATTCCATCTTATTGTCAACAGGCTTAAGTACTACACCTGGTATTAGAAAGATCGATTTCAAAATCTGGGATTGAGACTGTCCCCATGGGGAGCCACTGTGGATAATTGCAGGCTTATATGGTGAGCTTTAAAGATGGCATATTTTTTGCCTTTTCTTTAACTCTTAAGGTAAATTATTTTATATACCAAGTAAATTCTGCAAATGAACAGAATAGAGGGACTTCCTGAAATGCAGAAAGATATTGGATACTGTGAAAGGGTTGAGAATAAGAGAAATGAAAGACGAATGGGTGGGGGGGGGGGGGTCACTGGTGGTTATCGAAAGAAAGAAAGTCTAATCTGCAGGGAACCTCGCTTCCCAACTGTTAGAAATACGTAGAAAATGTGTGAAGATGAAAAGAACTAAAGCAGTGAGCCTGTCAAAATGCATTTTATTTGCTCAGTCATTAATTCTGGATCCAATGCACATTTTTATATATTTCCATTGGTCTCAGATAAAACAGTTTGTGACTTAGGTTTAATATATTTTAGCTCAGGGTATTGCTCGTCCAGAGGGCTGAAGATTATTGGTCCAGTTTTATTTCTCTTTTATTTACACCACATCGTCTTATAATCCAGTGACCAGAGGACAGAAGGAGATAAATAATTCACAACCATCATTCCCTCTGCCTGGACAGCCTGCCTGTTTAATTTAATTTTTAAATGTATTTATTTTTTATTAAATGTTGAATTATTAATGGTATTAAATGGGAAATATATTGCGTTTTCCTTCAGTTGCTCGTGAAACTTCAAGAACTGCACGGTCACTCGGTGCATCAAAACAACTTAGTGGTTTAGCAGAAAATTGGCATGATAGCATGTTTATAAATGTATGTTATATTAAATACATGTCAGAGGATTGAAAGTGAGATGCAACATCATTAACTTTCATTCTCTGACCCATTAATTCCTCTTTCTATCACTGGTTCAGTCAGTCAGGACTGTTAGTGTTTTTATTTTATTATTCATGATGCCTGCAACAATACTGCTCAACCTGGAACTAATATATTAATGAAGTAGCTTATTTTGAAAAAAAAAAAAAAAAAGTTATTTGGAGTTACGTTCTGGGTGCTTTTTAACGTTTTTGCCTGCTGGTGTGTTCACTGACCTCTGAGAAAGAGCCCTTTTAACCACTTGTATCATTACTTGAAAGTGATCCCCGGCCATTTTCCTGCAGAAACAACATTTTGTGTCTGTTTTGCATTTTATCCTCAGGCAAACGGCGTGGCTCCTTCTTGACAAGTGCCATCTGATAATTAGGTCTCATAATCACGCTGTTAATATGCAGCTCAATTGAGCAGAGATGCTCATTGTTCCCCTGGCATGAGCAGCAGACATTTGAAAGAGGATTACTGAAGATTGCTTGTTAAGATTTTTATGACAATTAACCAAACGTGCATTGAGTTTAATTGTTGTCTTCTTAATATCTGATGCATTTGCTTTTACTGAAAGTTGTGTAGTTTTAATTTAGCTCAGAAAAAGGATCTTTTGAAGCAAAAATCACCATGTTGGAGAAATGTTGCTTGGTTTTCATGCTGATTTGCAACCTTCTCTTTTTTTCTCTTTTTTTTTTTTTTTTTAACGACAGAGCGGTCTTTAACTTTTTCTATTGCAGTTACCACGGCAGCAAAAAAAAAGTCTGAAATCACTTGAGCTTATTTTGTTCTTGAGACATTCAGGTTACAAAAACACACACAGAACTAGAACATTTAATAATAAGAGTACCAGTGGTGCTGTGAATTACAATGCTCTCTGGTGAAACGTTGATCCCCTTTGAGCATGCAAAGGAGCTACATTTAGCATGAAAATAGAAATTAAAAAATAGAAACTAATAAACAAGCATTCTGATTCAACATAAAACGAAACTTTAGAGACAGAAGGGGGATCTACGCGTGACCTCTGGACTAAAATACAAAAATAATATTCATAATCATATTGTTGTCTTATTTGGATTATAAAAAAACTGATTAGTTGTATTTTAATTAGAATGCAAATTTTGTATTTATAAGTGCTGTGTTTTTTCCTCCTTGCCTCACTGCTGTAAAAGAAACCCTGGTGGGAATATTTTAGAAGCATCTTTCATCTTTTTTTGTGGCTATTAATGATTTGAAAGTTGCAGTTTCAGCTGCTACATGTGAGCACATCTTTCACACGCTTACATTTAAAATAGTGCACATAGTAATACAGGTCATGTGCAAAGCAAGTGTAAAATAGACCTGTTAGAAAATATTTGTAATCAGAAAAGAGGCTTTTTAACATACAGTGTAGAGGAGAGATCCTTACTTTTATAGAATATCACTTCTTTACTTGTAAACTACCGGTAAGCACTTTTTGGCTGCATGTGTTATTGACATGAGAGCTATTGAATATCCATCCATCCATTATCTTCTGCTTGTTCCAAAGTCAGGTCACGGGGGCAGCAGCTTGAGCAGGGAAGCCCAGACATCTCTTTCCACAGCCACCTCTTCCAGCTCTTCTGAGAAGATTCCAAGGCGTTCCCAGGTCAATCAAGAGACAAAGTCTCTCTAGCGTGTCCTGGGTCTTCCCCGGGGTCTCCTCCTAGTTGGACATGCCCAAAGCACCTCCCTAGGGAGGTGCCAAGGGAGCATCCTTACTATATGCCCGAACCACCTCAACTGGATCCTTTCGATGTGGAGGAGCAGCGATTCTATTCCGTCTCTCCCGGATAACCAAACTTCTCACTCTATCTCTAAGGGAGAGTCCAGCTACCCTGCGGAGGAAACTTATTTCAACTGCCTGTATCTGCAATCTCGTTCTTTCGGTCACTACCCAGAGCTTGTGACCATAGGTGAGGGTAGGAACGTAGACTGACCAGTAAACAGAGAGTTTTGCCTTACAGCTCAGTTCTCTCGTCACCACAATGAACCGGCACAAAGTCCGCAATACTGCAGACGCTGCACCAGTACGTCTGTCAATCTCACGCTCCATTCTTCCCTCACTTATGAACAAAACCTCGAGAGACTTGAACTCCTCCACTTGAGGCAGAACCTCAACCTGAAGAGAGCAATCCACCCTTTTCTGGTTGAGGACCATGGCCTCAGATTTGGAGGTGCTGATTCTCATC
>JARVGQ010000981.1:19478310-19489121 GCA_031762355.1 Hypsolebias martinsi | reverse complement strand
CTGTCTGTCTGTCTGTCTGTCTGTCTGTCTGTCTGTCTGTCTGTCTGTCTGTCTGTCTGTCTGTCTGTCTGTCTGATGGTGTTTTTTTTCTGTACCTGATAATTGTAGATGAATACACTTTCTTGCATGTTAAGCCATTTAACTTTAACGATCCATCCATGAAAAGGCTTCTAAACTCAAGGGATGAGCCAGTGTTATGTTGATACACGACAAACAACTTACTGAAGAACCAGTTAAAATTTTGATCTTTGTCACCAGCAACCACTACCAAAGACATTTGTTTTCATTTCTTTGCTAAATTCATGAAAAACACGTAACACCACACAGTGGAGCAAAGATAACGTTTTTAGCTCAAACACGTTCAAGTTCAAGCTTACTGTCATTCACATCAAATCACATGAGGTGGAACAAAATTGTGTACTCAAGGTCCCAGTTACACCCTCAAACAGCAAAAATATAAAGTGTAAAAAGAAACAGTATACAAGGATCTAAGATGTACATAAAGATATACGCTAGTTGATTCCAGTTGATTCCAAAGTGATGGAAAAAATGTTGGAAGACCTTCAAAAAGCCTGGAGGACTATTGATTTAGACCACTTAAAAATATTAAAGCCTGGCTCCTTGCAAACAAGCTATTTTAAAAAAAATAGGGGCGGTTTAAGAGTTTTTCACATCTCTATAAATCATGGGTTTATCTGGAGACCCTGTATGGATTTAAAAACACATGATATCAATGGTAAATCCTATAAAACAGGTCCTGATTAAGGGTGGACCATCATTCCTGCTGTTCTCTGTGATGGAGGTGGAAATGAAGTGTGCGAGGCTCCACTGAAAAATCTGTACAGTTAGAGCTGATGGAGGGGGAGGCAAAACGGAGAGGGTTAAATGAAGAAAGGAAAAGGTTAACAGATTATCAGGGAGCCAGAGGTGAGGAAAATCATCATGAAAGGAATGGTGATTCTGTGGTTTCATAGTAGGAGAAGAGAGCCTGACTCTGCTGGACTTGGCTCAAATAAAAACGCATTCAGAGCTGACAGCTTCCAGAACCTGATATCATGCGCGGACCCCTTGTTCACAATCAGAAGAAAAGCTGCAGCACAAACACCTTGAACAGTTAAGACTCTTCCCACATGTCTGTCTGCTGCACAAACTCTTATTCACCCCCTGCAGAGGCTGCAGATCCAGTGCAAGTGTTTCCTTTGAGCAGGTGAACAACGCTGCAGCTGCTGAGACAGAGTTCATAAATTACATTTAATGACAGTGGGAAAATAAATAGTCTGATATTTTATTAGCCAAACATATGCCACAGTTCAATAATATCAGTTCATGAACTCGTTTAAATCTTATACAGTGTTAAGGACAAAGTTATCAGCAAATATGCTTGATGTTTAGAAGATTAAATGTGCAATGTGCAACTGCCCCTCATGGTAGCTGGCTGTTATTCCCTGATGCATAAATAAGATGAGCAGCAGTGCAACATTTAGGTGAATGGATAAAGGTTGCAATGTTCAGAAATCACCAACCTTAGAGTCCAATTCCCATTCCAAGGTCAGCAGTTTAATCTTTAATGTTAAATTGTAAATGCTTCGTCCAGTGCTGCAGTGTACAAACTTATCTTCAGGCGCAGGATTCATTGTTGATGCTGAAGTTACGTGGAATGCACATTAACCTCTGGATGGCCCTAAATTCCTGTTTACCTTGTTCAAGAACTGAGTTGCCATGGAAAAAGATGAGAAAATATTTTAACAGCACAAATGTACTGTTTGTTTTCCCACTTGTATCCATCAGCAGGAAGTTGAATAAAACAGACTGAAGCGCTTTAACGGTACAGTGCCTGTAGAAAACAATTGCAACTGTGTGTGTGTGATGGTCAAATAGAGATTTGGTGTGTGTGACTGGAGCTGGTGACCACTGTTTGCCCCCACTGAGCATCTAATCAATGTCCATCTCACCATGTTAAACCTCTTTATGGGTCAGCAGCAAAATCAGTTTAGCGAAAAACAGCATCAGCCACAAAAAAGGTTAAATACCTTCAGCTCGGTAGTAAACAGAAAATCTCCAGTGAACAGAGTCTATTGTCCAGGGCAAAGTTTAATCTACATGTGGGAGACATGTGGGACAGTTTTGATCCCATTGCTCAGCAGACGTGGAGGCAGCCGGTAACGGAGCAGTGCCGCAGTAATTCTCTGGTAGAACGGCTCTAATTCCCGGCATCCTGTTGGCTGCAAGCAGGAAGGAACAGTGACGATGATAAATGAGAGTAAGGCCGGTCTCCGTCTGGTAGCTGGTGTCTGTGACTGTGTGAGTCACTGTTAAAGGCCACAGGGTGCTGATCTACTAATCAACACCTGCTGAGGGACAAGCAACTCCCATCCTCAGTGCATTTATAAAGGGATAAAGTAGAGCTGAATACAGATGGCCTACATAATCTGAACGCTCCTTAACGATGTAATCACAATTATTCACTACAGTGTGGTAATGTCTTCTCAACTAGTGGTTTTATAAAAAGATTTGCAGCAGATCAGATGCTCTGTGATAGGGTTCATTGGAGTCAAAAGATGTTATTTTACCGAAAACTACTTTGAAAAATGAAAATACAACACGGACTGATGGAGGTCACTGCCATTTATTGCTTTGAATCATTTTACAGTAAAAAAGACACAGCTGAAGAAAAAAAACATTTATAGTTGAAGACAAACTCATTCTCCATGTGGGTTGGACACCTCCAGGGCTGTCCCTTGTCTCTGCTCCTGTTCATGGACAGGATCTCGAGGCACAGTTGTGGAGAGGAGGAGCCTGGTTGGGACCCTCAGGGTCTCATCTCTTTCTTTATGCAGACGATGTAGTTCTGCTTGCGTCTTCTGGCCAAGACCTTCAGCGTGCACCGGGACGGTCCTCAGCTGAGTGTGAAGTGGCTGGGATGAGAGTCAGTTCCTCAAAGTCTGAGGCCATGGTTCTTGTCTGGAAATGTGCTGGAATGCTCCTCCGGGTGTGGGAGGAGACTTTGCCTCAAGCGGAGGAATTAAAGTGTCTGAGCATCTTGTTCACAAGTGATGGTAGGATGGAGCGACGGATTGGAGTCTCATCCTCAGTAATGAGGGTGTTGCTTTGGTCAGTCATGGAGAAAAAGAGCTGAGTCGAAAGGCCAAGCTTTTGATTTACTGGTCTGTCTGTTCCAGCGCCCACCTGTGATCATGAGGTTTGTAACATGACTGAAAGAACAAGATCCTGGATACAAGCAGCTGAAATGAGCTTCCTTCATAGAGTGACTGGGCTCAGCCTTAGAGATCGGGTGTGGGGCTCCATCCTCCGGGGAGAGCTCAGAGTAGAGCCGCTGCTCCTCCACATTGAAAGGAGTCAGTTGAGGTAGTTCAGACATCTGATTAGGACGCCTCCCTTTAGAGGTTTTCCAGGCACGCCCCACTGGTGGGAGGCCCCAGGGAAGACCCAGAACTCACTGGAGGGACTGTGCATCTTCTCTGGCCTGGGAACGCCTCGAGGTTCCCCCAGAATGAGCTGGAAACTGTTGCTGGGGAGAGGGATGTCTAGGTTTCTCTTCTGGACATGTTGACTCCGTGACCCAACTAGATGAGTGGTAGAAGATGGATGGATGGATGGATGGATGGATGGATGGATGGATGGATGGATGGATGGATGGATGGAAAGAAATATGTTGGTGCTTTTTGGGAAAAATTAAAGGTCAGGTGGTTCTTCAGATATTCGACAGTCAGAAAACTGAATATTTAGAATAAAAAGCTTCACATTCATGAGGACGTTTTTTTTTTTTTAATTATCAAAACCTTGGAAAACGTTCACAGACTTAACAACCATCGTTTTCTGAACCTTTTCATGTAAAGTCAGCATCATTGACGATAAACTTCAGGTAAACTTCCAGGCCCAGAATAAAATTGCAATTCTTTGTAAACCAGGAGACAGAAGAATAAATACATCATTTTATATTAGTTGAATATTTTAAATTTGTTAACAAAATCTGTCTGCATTATTGTTGCTTGAAGCTTTTATTTTCGTGATAATCTTTTTTGTTAAAGCCAGTCACAAATTTGAGTAAACAATCATATATGCATGGCGATAAAAGCAAATTCTAGTTGTTGCTTTTGCTTCTTACGATGACCTCCACTAAAGTTGTTTAGTGTTATATCTTCTATTCTTGAACTGAATGAATGTCATTTATTTTCATAAAAGTACAAATCATATCAAGGCAAAAATTAGAAGTTGAGCAGGTGCTTCAGAACATCTAAATCACTGATGGTCTACTGATGGCGACATGGCTCCCCCTGGTGGCTGTTCTCATTAACAGCGTCACTTGGGAGCCTGTTGGTGTTTGTTCATTGGGGTGGGGGGTCTCAATTTCCTTTAAGAAGAAGAGTTTATGTTCTTATATTCAAATGAAGCTGTTAAACCAAATCACGTGACATCCGTCATGTTTGTGTGTTTCTTTCAGAACAAAGTCATCTGGACGCCGACACGTTCTTCTACCTGCTCATTGTGTTTTCAATCATCAGCTCCCTCTACACACTGATCTGGGATCTGCGTATGGACTGGGGTCTGTTTGATCGTGGAGCCGGAGAAAACACTTTCCTGAGGGAAGAGATCGTTTACCCACATAAGGTGAAGTCAGAGATGGATGAAGGGATGGAACACACACATTCACACAGAGTAACGGTGCCTCCTGGTTGTCTAGGCCTACTACTACTGTGCCATTGTGGAGGACGTGATCCTTCGTTTTGCCTGGACCATCCAGATTTCGCTGACTACGATGACCCAGGGCGACACGGTGGGGGACATCGTAGCCACCGTCCTCGCTCCTCTTGAGGTCTTCAGGTGAGTCTGAAGCACTTTTTCCTTTAACATTCAGACACTTTGATGCCAGGACAAGAACAAATGTTGAAGCTGGGTCGAGAACCCACCATGACCCTCCTCACCTTCCCCTCTCAGGCGCTTTGTGTGGAACTTCTTTCGTCTGGAGAACGAGCACCTGAATAACTGCGGTGAGTTCCGAGCGGTGCGGGACATCTCCGTGGCGCCGCTCAACGCCGATGACCAGACGCTGCTGGAGCAGATGATGGACCAGGAGGATGGCGTGAAGAACCGCTCAGGCAAAAAGACCTGGAAAGGGTCCCACAGCTTGTCCCTCAGACGCCCCCTGCTGTCCACCTCACAGTAAGACATGAGCTTGTCAAACTGATGCCTGATAGAGATCCTTTTTAGTTTATTTATAGACTGGAGGCAGGGAGAAAAGAACAAATTAATTAAAATATTTAGGTTGAAATCAGTCTTCGTAAAAAAATACATCACTACTGTATCAGAGCTGCTTTTCTTCTTCTTGGTATAAACTCAACTAATGCCACATATCTGCTTGGTTTCCACCAGATTTAAAATATTTTATAACAAACTAAGATCTGGGAACAGCTACACAATGGCAGATCAAGAGTCGCATGTTAAGATAGAATATTATCAAATAAAAACTATTCAATTGTAACAATTCGTTTTAAGAAATTAGATTATTTTTTCCTCCAGCAGTCTAAGCCTATAGCAGCATAACAATCCAACTCTAATTACAGTATTTATCAAAAAGGAAAGTCTTAAGCCCAGTCTTAAAACTGGACAATGTGTCAGCCTCATGTACAGAAACTGGAAGTTGGTTCCACAAGAGAGGAGCCTGATAAATGAAAGATCTTCCTCCCATTCTGCTCTTGGAAACTATAGGAACTGCAAGTATAAGCCTGCAGTCTGAGAGTGAAGTGCTCTGTTAGGAAAATATGGGACAATAACAGTGGCGATGTTAGCCTCTTTTTAGAGGTGCTCAAGCAACAACAAATTTTATCTCAGCATCCCTGAAAAATATAGTTTTATTTATTCATTTATTTTTGTGCGCTTCTGGGTTTAGGTCCTGTTTATTGCATTTATGATTCAATGCAACAAAATAAACAAATTTAAAAGCTGATGATTGTAATACTTAATGACTTTAATCACTGGCTGTTCGGCCCCTGAGCTGCTGGCTTTCAGTAATGGTGGCCCCCTGAGCAGTTTAGTTGAATAGTCCTGCTTCAGAAGGTGGAAGTTTATGGAATACAGTTGATTCCATTTCCAAACCCTAAACTAAGTGATAAACAGGAAGTACGTGTTCATCTGTATGAAGGCATCTGCAGGTAAATCCTCCATTATTTGTCATAATTACATTGTTTGCTTACCGGTTAAATTTAAGGTTAATGCTTAAAGCTAGTTGTGCTTTGTTTTGTGTGTTTTATATGTAGATATATGTTGCAACCCTCTGGTTGCACAAGTTTAGTCTTTGTTTGTTATGAGCAGTTAACACTAAACTGATTTTGTACAAAGCGTTTATTAGATTGTGTAATGTAAAGCAGAGAGCTACGTCTGTAGCATCTTAGTTGGAGCGTCTGTATTGCACTCCGCTAGCTTAGCGCTACTTCTTGTTGTACCGTGCTCCATAAAATAGTTATTGAATCAAGTGTTTGCTTATGTAGTAGATGTTTAACAACCCGTTAAAATACACTAAAATGCAGAGAATTATTCAAAATTATCTGGGGGAGACCCCCCCCCCCCACCATTATGAATGCTTCTGATACCAATGGCCACCATGTTGTTCAAGCCCATCGCCATTGTCAGCACAGGGGGCTAAGCACCCCCTAAAGGTCAGATTCTAGAATCGCCCCTGGACAATAAGATCTTGAATATTCATTCATTCATTCATTCATTCAAGATGGAGCTAGGTTGTTGAGGGCTTTGTAGGTTAGAAGTAAGATTTTGAATTCTATTCTGAATTAGCATTAAAAAAATCACACAAACACACTGTTTCATTCAATTTTACAAGTTATACGGTGACAAAGCTATTGATTCATGTTTTTGACATTGCGTTAGTTTTCTAATGTATCTGACATCATAACTATTTAGTAGGTAAACCACAGTAACAATTACCACTTTGTAGAAATAGTGACGACTTAGAGTAAACCTCTTAAAAAAATAGAAAATGTTTGTACTAATTACACACACTTTGGAATTCCACCATACAAAGGGAAAATAATGGCAGTTTTAACCATTTATTAACCAAAGGTATCTTTCTTTTTTTGTTAAGTATCTGTACAATCGGCTGTTCTAAAATGTATTCAGCTGTTCATCTGAAAGCCATCTTTCCCACTCCTGGGATGTGCTGACATTTGGGCCTGTTGTTTAAGCGTTTTCCCAGTCTAATCTGAACAAACAGACAGAATCAATGCAGAATCATAGCACATGTGTTTGGCTGTCCAAAAGATCATTCCTCTGTGTTGAATTTTATTGCCTCTGCATTAAAGGAGGTACTTATCAGAGGCCCGATAACAGGCAATCAGCACACGCTAACGCAGTTCATAAGACCTGGCTGGCAGAAAGGGTGGTCAAACAAAGGCTTTTGTGGGCAAACACTCTTCAGCTGAGGATAACTGCAGGCAATAGCAGGAAGACCCTCCAGGGAAAACAAACACGAGCAACAAAGGCAGTGTTGCAGCTGAAATAAGTTGACCACACCTGATTACTCGGCTTATTGTTAGAGGGCGTGCACACTTTCAGTCTTTTCAGGGCAAAGACACAAAAGCTCTTTGAGCATTTCTTGGGGAACGCTTAAAGATAAAAAAAAAAAAAAAAATCCGACTTTGTTTGTTGCTTTACGCGCTCTTCTTTTACAAGAAGCCTCTCAGTTCGAAGCATTAAGACGTGGATGAGTGTGTCGTCGGTCAGTTTCGGCTTTCGCGTTTTGGAGAGAATGCAAATACGAGCTGTACAAGATGCTACCGCTCCAACTGTTCTTGTGTAGGAAAATGAAACGCCATAAAGCTTCGATGCGATCATGCACTCATGCAAATGCACGTTTCTACAAGCACACGCCTTCTCCGTGTGCGTTTAATGCGCACTGTAAAACTCTCCACTGCTCTTCCGCATTGAATTTTCAAGGAGGTTTGAGATAATTAGTCTAGGAAGCCAGTTGTCTGTTTAAAAATCACAATTTTACACGTTGTTTTCTATAGTGTCCTCAGGATAAAAAAATAAAGTTAAAATAATAAAAGGCATAGCATTCCTTTGAAGTACAAAGTATGCACATCACCAACCTTTTTTTTTTTTTTTTTTGCTGCCAGAGTTTTAAACTAAGATCCTCCTAAGTTCAGAAATGAGAGAGTTGTGGTTGTGATGAGCTGTCTCATGCAATACCATGAGATCTCATGCAGTACCATGAGATCTCATGCAGTACCATGAGATCTCATGCAATACCATGAGATCTCATGCAGTACCATGAGATCTCATGTTCAGAGTATGTGCTGGGAATGACTCTCAGCTACTACCACATCGATTTTTAGCTCAATATCTGTGAAATTCACAGTTATATCCATCCATCCATCCATTATTTTCCACTTACCGGTATTCTGAAGTCGGGTCGTGGGGGCAGCATCTTGAGCAGGGAGGTCCAGACATCTCTTTCCACAGCCACCTCTTCCAGGGAGGACTCCAAGGTGTTCCCAGGCCAACCGAGAGACGTAGTCTCTCCATCATGTCCGGGGTCTTCTCCCAGTCAGACATGCCCAAACCACCTCAACTGGCTTCTTTCAATGTGGAGAAGCAGCGGTTCTACTCCGAGTCCCTCCCAGATAACTGAACTTCTCACCCTATCTCCAAGGGAGAGTCCAGCTACCCTGCAGAGGAAACTCATTTCAACCACCTGTATCCATGATCTCATTCTTTTGATCACTACCCAGAGTTCATGGTCATAGGTGAGAGTATGAACGCAGACCGACCAGTAAACAAAAAGATTTGCCTTACAGCTCAGCTCCCTCTTCACCACAATGGACCGGCACAGAGTCCACAATACTTCAAATGCTGCACTAATCCATCTATCAATCTCATGCTCCATTCTTCACTCACTCATGAACAAAACCCTGAGATACTTGAACTCCTCCACTTGAGGCAGAACCTCACCCTCGATCTGAAGAGAGAAATCCACCCTTTTCCGACTGAGGGCCATGGCATCAGCTTTATCTTATCTTATATTTATTAATTAAGTTATAGCCATTCATGCATTTTTTAAAGATAGATTAACTTAGGTGACCATCTTAAATCAAGATGACTTCAAAAATAAACCAGTTGCAGAAAGCTTCATTAAAATCCATCGAATGGTTTGTGAGATTTTTTTAACAGACACAATTGACTGCAAATAGTTAATAGTAAACTTTTAAATAAATTTCTTGCACAATCTGTTAGTGCTCTGAATTTATCTGTTGGGGGCAAATATCAGCTGTTACAAGCTAAATTTTAGGTGAGTGACTGTAAACTTTACTGAGTTATACTCTATGTATTTCCTCAAGGTCGGTAGGCTGTGGCAGCCATTTTAAATCAGGTTGACTCCAAAAGGTAATCGGCTGTACATGTACTACCAATAAATAATTTCTGAAAGTTTAATTAAAGTTTGTTCAATGGTTCATGAGATATTTTCGTAATAGACACTCTAACATGAACACGGTCAAAATGACTTCTGCCAAACTTCTGCCTGTGGGCTAAAATTATAACCTCTGACAAATTACAGAAAAATGTTAATAATTTGGCCAAAACACTCTTTCTATTACGTAGCACCATGTCAAAGACAATAGAAGAAGTCAGGCAGAAAACACCTGCCGTGCCTGCAACAAACATGCAAACTTGATCTCTGTGCGAGGCGGTGGAAAAAAGCTTGAGAGTTTACACTCATTTACTGATTGTGCACCAAATGTTCACACTCTAGACACCAAAGATATAAAAACGAAACTGAACCCGGAGAGACCAACAAAAAGAAAACGGACTGACTGAAGAGCAGCACACAAACACAGGTAGTCCTTAATGGAGGTTTTTATGAGCTCCAGCCCTGGCGAAATGGAGTGCCGTGCACGTGCAGCAGCTCTTATCGGCTCGCTGGCAGCACGGCAAGGGAGGGTGAGAGCTTCCACACTTGCGATCTGTAAAAATGGCCTGATTCATTTTCTGCATGAGAGGGTCTCAGAGGGGCGGCATCGGACCAGCCAGTCCACACAGATTTATGGCCCATTAAAGCAGCAGGCCTCCTGACCGCTGTGCCACTAGGCCAGCGTCCGGCACACCGCACCCTCATGCACACTCTTTGTCACAGACCAGCTTCATTGTTCCATCCTTCATCTGCAGCACTTATACTGCCATCCATGAATTTTATCTTGGTCTGTAATCCAGATGTTATTTACCTCGGAGCGCGTGGTCATTTCTGAGGTGACGTTTTTTCAAACAGTCATCAAACGTTAACGGGGCAAAGGTCGTCTTCCAGGATGGGCCAACGGCTAGCAGCTAGCCCAGGCGGTCTGCAACCTTTACGATCAAAAGAGCCATTTCTGCCCCTTAGTGCACTAAATTAAATGTGTCCAGAGCCGCAAAATCTGCTACAATTGCCATTTATCAAGTGGTGGCCCATGGGCCAGTTTAAGTTTGTCAGAGGAGGCTTTTCTGGTCAGTAGGCGTGAAGTTATGAAACTAAAACATCCAGTGACTGGTATTTATTGATATTTTTACATTTTGAGACAAAAGAAAAGACTGGGTTCCATCCATCCATCCATCCATCCATCCATCCATTCATCCAGCCAGCCAGACATCCATCCATCCATCCATACATCCATCCAGCCAGCCAGCCATCCATCCATCCATCCAGCCAGCCAGTTAGCCATCCATCCATCTATCCATCCATCCATCCATCCATCCATCCATCCAGCCAGCCAGCCAGCCAGCCAGCCAGCCAGCCAGCCAGCCAGCCA
>JARVGQ010000981.1:19444763-19460300 GCA_031762355.1 Hypsolebias martinsi | reverse complement strand
GAGGACAGAGTGAGGTGGAGGAGGATGACTTGCTGTGGCGACCCCTGAAAAGGGAAAAGCCGAAAGAAGAAGAAGAATTAGCTAGTGAGCATCACAGCTTTCATTTAAATTTTGTACTGCAGCTCTTTCCCCTCTTGTTTTGCTCAATATAGAGTATTGCACTTGTTTTTTGTTGACATTAGTATTTAAAGTTTTAGTTTGTCACAATATCCCTGCTTCAGCTTGTAAAAACTTTTATTGATTAAAGGCCAGAAAAGACTTGCTGTTGGTTCTGTATGAGATTAAGCAGCATCAGTCAGAGGTACTGGAAATCTGCGAGAAGTTCAATTACTCTAACGTTTGTTTTGTGTAGATACACACAATTCCATTCTGGATCTGCCATTCTGTGTCCGTTCCTCCTTCCTGTCCTCTCAAACCCAGCTGTTTGAAGCAGATGGCTGCTTGTCCTGAGCCTGGTTCTGCTGGAGGTTTCTTCCTAGTATGAGGGTGTTTTTCCTTTCCACTGTTGCCTTTGTGCTTGCTCAGGATGGGAGACTGTGACGAAATGAAGACTCAACACGTCTGCTGGCTTCCTTCCTTCCTTAGATAGATAACTTTACTAATTGGCATTTAAAATGTATGCAAATGTTTCTGTTCAGTGCCCTGAGATAACTTCTGTTTTGACTTGGCACTAATACAGATAAAGTGAATTAAATACATTCTCATGGTTACCTTTGTGACTTGAACTCTTTCATGATGTCGAGAAACTTGTTGTATATACCAGGATCGTTTGCAAAACGAATTTTGACTTGATCCAAGTACGACAAGGCATCTTCAACCTAATAACAGAAAAGTAAGAGAAAAAAGGGCACAGAATAAGGACAATGAGTCTTCAGCAGATGTATAGAGAAGCCTTTTTACAACATAATGTGTTGTTGATAACGTAGCAGATGTTAGATATTCAACAACTACGTCTGAAAAAGAACTATACACAACATCAATTACTCCAAAATGTAGATGTAAAGGTAGTTTTACTAGAGACATTGTGATATTTAGGTTGTGATCTATGCTGTGCTTCCAAACAGCTGGACTTTCTTGTAACCTTTTGTTTGTTTTTTACTTTGTGTGCTTTTTACTTTTCATTTGTGTCCAGTCCTGGTACCTGACCACGAGAAAGTGGACGAATTGAACGCAAACAAAGGGCCAAAATAAAAAAAACTATCAACAATGAGTGTAAATCATGTAATAAAATGGGAAGAAATCCAACAAAGACCAGACACGGGACCCAAAAGATGCTTCAGGCATTTGTTGATGATTTACTGAGTGCCAAGTTTTCAGCTAAGGGCTCTTGTTGGTGACAGACTGTATACAGTATTTGTGACAGCCTGCCATAGGAACAAAGTTCCTATTTAAATTTTCGTTTTTCTGCTTTGTCACACAACACTGTTTTAGTTTAGAAACCTTTGCATGCCTGCAAGTGGCTTAAACAAACCCCCTCCTCTGAAAATGCAAGAAACCCTCAGAAAACCTGAAGAACTGCTGTGACCAAAACCGAGCATCATAAGAAAATAAGATGGTGCAAGACTTTTGCACAGAGCTGCAGACAAATGTTTTTTCCATACACATATACAAGTGTGACACCAACAAACCCACCAGTTTGCAGAACAAGCTGTACAAGTGCTGGCTAAATGCAATGATGAATTAAAAATAAAATCAAACACAGCTTTAGCTCACTGATCGACAGCCATTTATCTGAACCAACAGACAGAGCAAAATTAAAAAACACTGTTCACACAAAGCATCGTTCCTGTCTGGAGAGGGTTATTGTAGCTAACGCTGTTAGCCGTCAGCCAGTCATTTATAACTCCCAACACCCACCCGCGTACACATTTACACCACGTTTAGTCGCAATGGCCAGCTGTATTGTGTCGCAAACAGCAAAACGACATCTTTGCAACACTGCGACAACAAAGAAACGTGAAGTGACGGCGCTAATCGAGAGGAGCAGCCGTTCTTGGCTGGCCTGTCCTCCACTTTGTTTCGAGCTGCTTGAAAAAATCCAACAAGGAGGAACTTCCCACAACCGAGGTCTGACTTCATGTTTGCTCTCACACAGCAGCTGCCATTGATGGCGTGAATAATAATAATAATTTAAAAAAGTACTACGAGCCGAGTCGCTCTACTGTCACTGAAAACCCGCTTCCACGCTCCAAAGCGAACATGTCAGCGTTGAAGCCGTGAATTACTTTTTTGACCCACACGTTACGTTACTCCGACAAATCCACCGTGACGAGCAGCTGAAAACAAAATGGTTGTGAGCTCGACTTTTTTTTTTTTTTCGCCTGCCCGTGTCCGTTGTCTTCTTACCTTCAGCTTCTGGAAGTGCTGCTGCTGCACTTGCTTTTGTGTTATAACGTAAGGCTTGTCTTGGATTTGGTTTATTTGCTTGGCGGTGCTGTGCGCTTGAATCTTCGCCATTATCTTCCGGCGACAGGAGGGCTCGAGAGCCCGCTACCACAACTTAAGAGGGGAGCTTCGATGTTGCCTCCAGTTTGTTGGCTAGGCGACAAAACGTTGCTCCTCTCGGTCGGGAAGCCAGTCTGCCTGCCTGTCTGCCAGCAAGCAACCCTACTTTGCTTGACTGGACAGTCTCCGCGCACAGAGGCGAAAAAAAAAAAAAATGAAGGGACGGGAAACCCAGCAGAGTGACGGACAAGCTGCTACTCGCTGAGAGTTGGAGTGCTCATCATCGTCGAACTAAAACGAAAGGACGAAGCGTCGGAAAATAAGCTCGAACACACAATGGTTGTCGTTATTTAAAAAATTAACTATAGCCTGTCTCTTTAAATTCGGCGGCAGCAGTCAGTCTCCGTAGTCTTGGCGTCCGGAAGCCAGAGTAGGAGTGGAAAAAAAAAAAAAAACTCAAAAGAGAGAAAAATTGAACTGCGCAGGCGCGGCGGTGGGAGGAGCCAAGTTCACGAGAATCAGATTGCTCCACTCCCCCATCACTGCTACAAAAGAACAAGGTAGCTCCATGCTACATGTGAGACATACGTTCATATCCACTGAACGGTGCAAATGTAAAGACCCACGTTGGATGAAACTCAGATTGTGAGACAGATAAATAACGAGGTACACATTATCTTTAAAAACGCACGTGACTTTATTCAGCTTGTTTTCAATATACAGGAGCAAAGAGCTACACACTAGGAAGCAGTTAAGACAAGAACAAGTATTTTATTTATAACACTTTATTACACATAAAAAGACATTAAAGCAATGATGAGAATGCACAGCACAGAGGAACACTTAGTTTACATTTAAGCATATTCTAACTATAACAGTGTAGTAATTTTGTAGCTGAAAAGTGCTTAAAAGCTGTGTTTTGTTTTGAAACGCTAAGGTGTCAGCTATGATGCTTTAGCTGCTAGTTTCCACCTTTGAAGCCACTGCTGGAAAGTCAGCCCTCCTTTAGTGACATCAGGTAGGACACGCTGGGCTGGTTTGTCCCACCTACATGTAGAAACATAGAAAGTGAAAACATGATCACAGACGTAAATAATAATTCTATCAAAGCAGCAATTTATACAAGTCAAAGATTGCTAATATTTCATTAATGTTTTAAGTTAAAAACATCAAAACAGAGCCATTCTTGACAAGCTGTCCAAACCACTTATCCCAAGCATTAAAAAATAAGGAAGCATGTGTAAAAACTTCATCCTTTTAATGTAATACTGTGGTGTGCATGCACACTACACTGTAGCAAATGAAGTAGAAAAACAGAAGATATTGGTGGGGGAAAAACAAATCAACAGTTATCTGTATTCATAAAGCGTGATCTTACTCTTGCATTTTCTTTTTCACTTGCAGATGTGTTTTATGCAAGTAGCATACTTCTTACTTTAAAGTAGGTAATGTCTTTCAGAACTGAACCTCACCAGTAAGAGATGGCAGTCTTGACTTGAGCTCCATAAGAAAGGCCCTGTGCACAGCGGTGAGTGAGGCTTCTGGCTCTTGGTAGCAAAAACTTCAGAAGCTTCTGATCCTCCTCTTTGACTCTGGTGAGCAGAGCTAGAAAACATAGACAAAAGTTTTTTGTTTTTTTTTCCCCCCATTATTAAATGTCACTTTTAAATTCACTTAACATTTGACAAATACAAACAGCTAGATTTGGCACTTCTCACTGATTTTCTGTTTCTAGCACAACAATAACTTCTCTTTATGAATTTCTCCATATACCTTTTTGATCTGATGCGGGTAGCTGTTCTGCTTCCTTCTGTACTTTCTGCAGAGTGATGGAGTAAAGCTGCAGTAACTCGCGGAGAAAACGCAATTCAAGCTGTTGGGATCGCAACTGGGAGCACAACTCTTCTGGAGCCTGAAGGGATAAGAATGGGAAAATTAACTTCCATTAAATGACAAAGAGGAAAACCACAGCACAGTTAAAAAAAAAAAAACCTGCAGGCATGTACTGTACTGTTAATTTTATACAGTGTAAAATAGGCCATTTACAGTTCAGTTATCGAATTGTTTTTATCAAAAGGACTTTGCATTTATTTCCACACTTTAGGCACACAAGTCATTACATTAAGCTCTACAGGTTGCATCAGATAGACCTAACGACTTCCTTCACATCATTTCTGCTGCATAAATGCAAAATGAACAGTCAGAAGACAAAATGTTGACTTGTCTGCCAATAACTGTTTAGTTGACTGCAAACTTTAAAAACCAAGCCCAGTGCCAATAAAGTGTGAAGCTGCACATCATTTATAGCCCAGATGATCAAGCAGCTGGCCAGATAGGCAGAGTTTGCACTCCATTTATATCAATATATCAGCCAGGGCATCAACCAAATGCCCTACTCAGATCCTGCAGTTCATCCAAAGTTGTTTCACTGTCACATCCAAATGGGATGAATAAAGTCAGAAAATTAACTAAATATGATAAATATTAGACTGTGAGTGACTCTGTATGTGATTTCTGTATCTACTGCACTTTTGTGTTGTCATTTGTTAATGACAAAAGAAAAACTTAGATCGCTCTATTGGCCATGATTTAAGGTGACACCTCCCACCAGCAAACACTTTACTCTCCATCTAAGAGGAAAACTCAGTAGCCTCTTGTCATCAGTTATACCCATGTCATAATTACTGACATATAGTAAATGTAGCTGACCAGAAGCCAGAAATTAAAGCCACTGCTGGCTGCAGTACAATTATTATGTCCATTCTATTCCCTCCATGGAAACAAGTATATTTTCCTGAACCAAATAAATATATTTTAACTTACTGCTGAATGTTCAAATGCATGTGAATGTTTTAAATATATTTAGTTTCAGTTAGTTATTTGAGGCCTTAAGTAAAGTGTGAAGTTGTGATTATGACTGACAGTGTGACAATCTTTTAGGGAGTTTGGAGGATGTGCATAAGGGGGTTTATGATGAGTGCAGCCCTACATTCCACGTGCACAGACACTGGCTCCAAAAATGCAACATATGCATTAAAAAAAACAACATTTTGGCTTCAGTTTTGAACAGAATGAAGTGCTTCATCTATATTAGTGTCGAAGGGCATAGCCTGGCTGACTGAAAATGAATGTGTTATGTATAACACGAAGCACTGTGCTGGAAAATAAATGCAACATTAAAGATCATTTGATAAACTCATGAAAACGACATCATTGCCAGGAAATCAGCTTTTAATATAAAATCACCTTTTCGGGAAACCAGCTTTTAATACAAAAATTGTCCTCTAAAATGTTTTTAGGGGTTGATTTTTTTTTTACCTACCGTTTTTTTAATTACCTAATATCACCTATAATTTGTTTACTACGTATTGTTGTTTTTATTACCATTTATTAAAAACACAAAATGATAGTTTTCTCACATACTGTGCAGTGATTCTAAGATTGTAAACTAGTTTATCAGTCATGAAAACAATGAAAGGACTTTGTTTATATGTTCCTTTCTTGACTGAACAGATTAAAACATACAGTACTACTTATCATTACTAACCTTGTACAGAGGAAATGCCAGGTTCAGACAAAAGTTGCTGAAACTTGAGGATTGCAAGCGATGAATGGATAACAAGGAAGCAGGAACTCTTTGTATTCTGAAACAAGAAAAAAATAAAATCACTTGCATATGCTCAGCAGTTGTCAATTATGGGGAACTAAGAAAAAAAGACTGATTTTTTTTTTTTTTTTGTCATAATACTGTTAGTCATGTAACTAAGTTACAGAAGCAGAACTCTATAAGCAGGATTGTTTTTAGATAAGAACAGCTGTCCCTCCATGTTCTCACCCATCCACAGTCCTGCGGTCCAGAGAAAGGAGTGAAACTGTCCCAAACTGTTTGGCCTCCTTAGAAATAGAGTTGCGTAAACCGTTAGCTGCTGTGACCACATCTTCAAACTGTGGCATGAGCTTGAGCTCAGTGATTTCTTGCAACTGAAACAAAACAGTGAATAAAACTGTATTCAACCAATAATGAAAATAAGAAGAAATGTTACATTTGTCAGATCTGATTTAAACAGACCAAATCACACCATTCATACCTCTTTATGAAGACAAATCAGCTGGATTTTGGCTGTTGAGTTTCCTTTAATCAGACCTCTAATCTGCTCTTGTCTGACAGCCTGCAGAGAAACACCAGTAAAACATGCTTTATGGCATTTTTGTTGTTGTTACAACCAGCTTCACTTAACAAAGTTAAAAAGTTGATCAAATAAAAGGTATTCTCCTCAATACAAATCTCAGACACAATCAAATCCTTCAGAGAACATTAATCAGTTCAATCCCATTGGAATACAGATGACTTCTGCCTTGCTAGATCAATCTATCATTTGATATCATCTAGCAAAGGCTCACAGTAGTGTTAGAAAAAATGGGACAATATCACAAACTGTGATCCCTCAATGCCAATCCCAGGAAAATAAAAGTACTGTATGTGCATTTCATCTTAAAAACCATGCAGTGTAAACAGAATCAAACTACCCCTCCTATCTAGGCATTACCTTTGACTGAACACTTATCGCTCACACATAGAAGCACTTAAAAGAAAATTGACTTCCCAATTATCACACCTGTCCAAACTAGCTAACACTAAATGGGACTCAGATCCTAAGACCTTGAGAACTGCTGCTATAGCTTTGTGCTACTCCACAGCTGAATACTGTGCTCCCATTTTGTGCAGATCCACTAATGCTAAAAAGATTCAAGCTCAACAAAGCCTGCCGCATCATAACAGGGACCCTTTGCCCTACTCCAAAAATGCTTATACAGGACCTCTGGTATTGCTCCACCTGCAATACAAAGAGAGATAATCAATAAAATTGAAAGAAGGAAACAGGAAAATTACACTCGGCATTCACTATATGCCCACACACCAGTCCTGGTACATTTAAAATCCAGGAAAAGATTGTTAACATCCACAAGTCTACCAATAAGCTCAGGAAATACAGAATAAACTAATGGAAAGGTTTGGAACAAACAATCATAGAGCACCCAACCATCCTGAAACATTGGGAAAAAATTGGCTAAAGGAAGTAGACAACAGAGAAACAAATGATGTGCCTAAATCAGGCAAGAATCGGTGTCAGAAAGACCAAAACCAACTTGGTAAAATGGGGGCTTGCCAGGAATGCAGCCTGCAACTGCTGTCATCAAATCCAAATCATGGACAATCTTTTAACTTCCTGTACCTTAAACCCGGCACATATAGCATCTGTAGACCTCGCCAGGCCAACGACAGAGCAAAGACATGGCTGTCTTTCTGGTCTGACACGATATTAGTGTGAATAAGTGTGTTCAAATAAAAAATAATAATACTTAAGAGTTTTTAATTCCTTCTTACCACTAGTTCCCTAAAGTCCAGAATGCTCTGCCACTGGCTGTGAAGATTTCTTAGTGCCTCTTGGCAATTTTTGGCATGTTGGTCGAGTTGAGTACATCTGTCTCTGATATAGTCCCGAGCTGCTGCCTGCATCACACATCGCAGTTCCACCTCGAATACTGATCTATCAACAATCCAGAGAGCAAGTTGGGTTTTTTTTTTTTCAAAATGTGATTAAAAAAACAAAATATAAATTAATCTCAAGACTCTCTTCAATTTTTTTCTGTCTCCCAATAAGCACATGTAATGCTAATGGACTTACAGTGCCAAGGTTTCATTCTGGAGCTCATCTGAAGTCCCAGACACCTCTTGCTCTGCCTCCATTTTACGATCCTGCAACAGACTTTTGAGCTGCTGGACTCTGGAGCGAGTCTGAGACAACTCCACCAAACTCTGCTGCACCTCTTCCCAAGCAGCCTAATAACAACAAAAGGACAAATACAATTAGCACTCACAAATACCAGAAAAAAACACAAAGATGTTTTCATTTAATGTGACCTTTACAAATATTTTATTGAGTGTAAAAACTGGAGCACCTCTAAGAGGGTCTTAACAGGCGGCAGCTCATTGGCATCTGCAAAGTCATCCAGAAGGTGATTGCTCTCATATCGGAATCTAGAAAGAACATGCCAATAAGAACTCTTTAATTAATCAGTCTAATAGGAACAGAGAGCACAATAATAATGTAGTTGTAGCTACCGCAGTGCTGCCACATCCTGCGTCACATCCAGAGAAGCTACTTTGTCCTGTAGTTCCTTCTGCTCTCTTGCAGCTAAATGTTGAAGTGCTGAGAGGACATGGCTTGGAGGGTAACTGCTCAAAACTTTCTGATGGCATAACAAAAAATACTTTTAATAAAAAAAAGAAAAACAATAAACAATAAAACAGACTTTATTTTGAAATTAAAAAAAAAAAATCCATCAACCTCAGCTGTACTCAGCCAGTAATGAAACGCAGCTATCCTTTGTTCACGAGTTATACTGAAAGGGAGAACAGAGTGCAGCAAATCAAAAAGTTTTATTTATTGTAGTTTTATTTGAAATTGTATATACCTTTTATTTCTTACCTTTTGGCAGTAAAATTATGTGTTTTTAGTTCTATTTCTTGTAAAGACTGATAGAAATGGACTCTGTCTTCACTCAGCTTTCTCAGGTCTTGCTGTTAGGAAAAAAAAGTTCCCTTTACCAATCAGAAGCACAAGTTTAAATCAATGCACTCATTTTAGATTTTTGTGTATATTCTTTTTATTTAACTTTCTTACTTTACTGGTTTAGTCCTCTAACAGAGAATGGTAGTCATGCTCACTGCAATGTTGTCTGTCTGATTAAAGTCACTGTCAGTAACTTTCTTACCAGGACTTGGGCCACTGCTCCAGCCTGGGAGTTGCAAACGTCATCAGCTCTACTGCTGGGGGGCTCATCATTAAACAGCACCTCAGTTTCTGCTTTCCTACAATACACACGTGCACACACTTTTTAAGTACCAGTACTCAAAACTTTTTTTCTTTCAGCCAACTGTTATTTATGATTGATGTGCATTAAATTAAAATTTTAATATTCAAATGAGTTTTCTGCCTTACCTCTCTAACTGCTCTAGCACTTGGGAGTGGCTGCTGATTTTTTGCACGTCGTCAGCGAGCACCTTACGGTTCAAGCTGCAGCACTGCCTGAAAGCTTGCAGAAACAGTTCTCTGCTCTGGCTGTCCTCCATTTGGGCCCAAATGTGACCAATTGATTGCTCTGTTAAAAATTACAGGTTAAGTCTTGAAATAAATACTTAAACACAGTAAGTAGAATTTAAGTAAAATAAATAGTAGAAATGAGCCCGAATCGTGACTAATAAATTAAAGAGGAAATTCACAACTAATGCAAAGTCTATACAACATGAGATGGACTAACCTTGTGTGGCTATTTGTTCTTCCGTTCCACTGATCTGAGAGTCCAGGTGGCTGATCTCAGCTTTCAGCTGCTCTATTTTCTTATGGAGCTCTTTACGCTTTGCAAACTCAGTCTGGCCTTTAGCCTGCACCAACTGTGGAGCCAAACATACAAAATTGTTCCATGATTATAATTAAATTATGTCTACTGTGGACAAAATTAAGTTTTACCTTACCTCTTTCTCATGTAGTACATTGTACCTTTGAGGTTAAAAAAAAAGTTAAAGAAATTACAGCTATGTAACAAAGTACACATTTATACAAAATTAATGACACAGTAGATTGTAACCACTGTCATGGGGAGGACATATTGTAGCATGTTTTCCATGGAAATAAATGGCTGAAAATTCATAAATACTGTACATTCAATTTAATGCTGTACATAAATTTGATATGCAATGAGATTACTAGTATTTGATTTTTACTGTCAGCAAACCAACTGAATGTATGTTTTGGATGATATTAGCTCTACTTATATAACATATTATTTAAGAATCAAATTAAGTCTTTGTAAAAAAAAACAAAAAAAAAAACACTGGAAATAATAAAACCACTGAAGGATACCACTTAAGATTGCCACGCATGATCCTCACGTTTCTGCAAGGAGGAAAAAATATTTTTTATAAACCTGCAATGCAATTTTTTTCTGCCAGTATCATAAGTTACCATGCATAAGAAACTAGTCAAAGTCGTCATTTTCCATTTGTACACCTACATTTAGATATTAATTGTTATGCAGGAGATAAAGTCAAGAGTATACTAACAATAAGACAAATAAGATCAACAAGTAAAGGTAAATAAACGACAATAAAGAGCATTGAGAAACTAGGGAGCACTGTTGATATATTTTCATTCATACCCTTTATCATTATATACCAGCAATATACAGTTGTATTTTAAATTAATGGCACGAGATAAAAAGCTGATTATTTTAGACACCAGGCTGTTCATCCAAGCAGAAATCGGTTGTAATCCAGCCTGTAGTCGATGACTATAATGAAACAAAACTGACCTTTGCTGAAAAACGTGTTGAGTAATGTGTTTCCAGATTGCCTTCCCAGTTCCAACACAGAGACTTGAAAAAAGGAGACATTACTTAATTCAAAACTGCAAATAAACAAAGAGCTTTTCATTTAATGTTGGCGAAGTATAAGTTTACCCACGTTTTTAAATAGTTGTCATTAGGTAAACTGTCCAGGGGCAGATTAAACTCTTCTGTGGCCCAGCGCTTCATCTCCTTCACCAGATTTATATTCGACATCCTGAGCGAAAACGACTGAAAGGCACGGCGCTAACATACAGTCAGAAAATAATATAGTCGTTGAACGTTCCCTGATCGACAGACTTTAACAGGCTGAATGTGAACTTGTAAACAAAATGTCACCCTATGCGTATTTAAAATGTTAGCTTTTTCAAGTTCCCGCTTGCTAATAGAGGTCTACTTCCGGCGAAGACTTCCGGTGAGGCAGCGCCACCTCTGGTCACCGCCGGCTACTACAATCAAAACGCTGCCTTGTCGATATCAATATAACTTCACAGGAGGAAAGAAGAATCATCACGGTAACTGTTACTATAATGTAAAACTAAAATAAAGACATACTCAACAAGCATGAGAAGAAATGTAATTATTTTTAAATAGCCCTCTGTTCGTTTTGGTTTGCTGTGTTGAAATGTATATTTAGCTCCTTTCGATTCAGTGTAAAGTTTTGTTGAAAAGCTAAAAAAAAATTGGTTTAGTAGTATAATCAATCTAATATGATGTATTTTCTAGTTCAGTGCAGTATCTGTTTCTCTTACCGTAATATACTTGGTGCCAACCAAATAGAAACACCCTCTCTTTAAGTATAGATAACATACAAGTTCAAGTCAATTTTATTGTCACTCGCATCACATGTGGTACATGAAGTGGAACGAAATTATGTACTCAGGGTCCCACTTACACCCAACAATAGCAAACATATAAAGTGTAAAAAGAAACAGTATATATGGATCTAAGATATACCCTGATGCATGCTCAATAATCCAGGTAGAAAAATCTAAAAAAGCTGACTGAGGAAGTCTTTCGGACGAAAGACGAAACGTTTCTACTTTTTAGTTTTGTTTTGTTTTTTTGAATGTCCAGAGGACCAGACTTAGCTTTTTTAGATCTAAGCTATACACTAATATATACATACGCTAAACCAATGCCAAATGGTATGCTAAAAGATTGATGTACTCTAAACCAGGGGTGCCCAAAGTGGGGCTCGCGGGTCAAAGTTGGCCCGCCAAGCCATTTGATTTGGCCCGCCAAGCTGTCCTCATTATTATATTAAAATTTCCTTTGAAGAATCAATGTGTTTACACTCAGTCATTCCAAGTTTACTGTTACATGGAAAGTTGGCCCATTGACTACTGTAATGGCAAAGCACAGCTGGAGTGACTAATTTGTGCTTTTTTTTTATTTTAATAATTTATATTTTATTTTCACAGACTTCATAGTGTCTCTTGGCAGTTTCTTGCAGCTGAATAACATTATTTGACAAAGCTGAGCATCATGTAGGTGCCCATCACACACCCTTTATGAGCACTCCTAAATTTTAACTCAGCATCTCTGGCAAATGAAGAATCCATCATTAGGATTTTGTAAAGAAACAGTTTTCAAACCTTAGATTCACCAAAATATTGAATACATGTTGAATAAATATGGAATAAATGACAACAGTCTCAAATGGGACAGTAAAATCGATCTTTTTTTGCTCGAGTCATGCCACCTGTCAATCAGTCCAGTATGCACGTCAGCATCTGACCAGTCAGCGACCTCAATTTGTCCTGAAGTGAACGCCCCTTACCTGCAGAGCTGCAGTGGTGTTGCATTAAGAACACTTTGCAGTCAGAGATTTCAATAATAACAGAGTTTACATACAGGCCCCCTCCCTATCGGTTTTCAAATTCCGTTTAAAGACTCACTACTATTCCGTTGCTTTCAACACCAGATGATCTGTGTTTGGTCGCTGTATTTGTTGTCTGCGATGATTTTGTGTCTATATTCTGTTTGTTTTGTTTTTTTTGTACTTCATTTTGTATGTTGCCTATGTGTTGCCTGTTGTTTGTTTGTTTGTACAGCACTTTGGTTGCCTTGTCGCTGTTTTAAGTGCTCTATAAATAATATGGTATGGTATGGTACATACTTTGTTCATAGTAATCTACTGTAATAAACCTTTGTAAAATACACCAGAATGCAGGAAATGGCATACTTTACTCAAAATTCTGAGGAAGGACCCCCCGCCCCCCTCACCACCACCACCACCACCAACGCAGCCTGTTCTGTAATGTTCTTTATACAGAATGGAAGGTTAAATAACTGTATAATAAATAAATGGACTTTACTTAAAGAAGTGTTTGCATTTCATGTACAGGTATTATATGATTGCATTTTGCCCGCAGCCCGCTGAGAGATTTTAAATTTGGCCTTCTCAGAGAAAAAGTTGTGGCACCCCTGCTCTAAACACTAATTATGTAAAACAATATGGCGTAACAACAACCCATGTTAATAAGACACATACATTTCTCAACTGGCTGTAAAAAATGTTTTTCAAAATCATAGAAAGGGTTCATTTTCCAACAATAAGATGCATTACATGATGAAAACATAAAAACAAGCAATAAATCATTTATTTTTGTAATGTCAAAATTGTTCCCACAGAGGGCGCAAGAGATCCACTTTTCTGCACCCAGTTGAGGTCTGGAGACTTCAGCCTGAACATGGGAAATACTCAAAATATACCACTATCACTTTTTAACTGCTTAACTACTCCACTTTTGAACACATTTTTTAATTAGTCAGCTAAAAAGGCTCTTGGGGGCAAAATGCAGCAAAACGTAGACAAAAACTGGTTGCATCCAAACAACAACACAGTTCTGTCGTACCATTCCTTACATTTTTATATGGCTCATTACTAAAACATTTATCACTACCAGTTTTGGCTACTTTGTGCTTTTATTTGATCTTTTATCATTTTTGCATGTTTTTACCCATCATTTGCAGCTTAAACTCTACATTTTGTCAAGTTATCCAGTTTAAAACACATTTGTCACAGATGTTATTGTATTGTCTTGCTGAAGGTGGATGTTAATGTCAGTGGGATTATGGATTCAGTCCATCTAACTGATTTGGGCTCATTATTTGTTGCTAATCCTGCTAAAATAGGAACAAGAGAGAGACAGATTCCCCACAGCAGTGGCTCGATGAAATACTTGATAATCTAATCAAGCGTGAAGCTCGTTGGGATTTTATTACAGTTCCCGGGTATGTTTAGAACTGCTCTCCTGTCCAAGATTAAATTTCAGCTAGATTATCCAGTCACAAAGTGTGTAACTGTGTGTGTGTGATTTGAATTCTTTACCTGTTCAAAAATACATTTTGCTGCCACTTGTTTTAAGTGCACAACAAAATGCAGTTCAGTTTTAACAAAGAGACAAACTCTCTGCCAAGGTGCTGTTAATTGTAGAGCTAATGACTCAGTCTATAGAAATGTACCACAGCAGACACACAACACAGTCACAAGTGTGAAGGAAGTATAACCCTCCTTCACAGACACACTGTCTATTGTGTCCCCCAACACCCTCAAAGCACTGGCACCAACATTTAACCCCCCACACCCACCCTTAAGTGACCTCTAATTATGTCATGCAAAAAAAAAAAAAAATTAATCAAACCCAATCAATTCAGCTGTTTTCCCTTATTTTCCTCTGCAGGGACAGTGTCCTTGCAGTGAGACTGTTGACTACAGCTGTGCTCCTCTCAGGTCTACAGGAGCAAAATGATATGATCAATCAAATATGCTTTCATTTGTTCATGATGAACACAGGGGCTGTGCAGGAGAGGTTTGTTAGAGTGCTTCACTTGCACTTTAGTTCACAACTTGTGCTCGTTATCCTCTACTAGAAAGAGATTTCTTGGTGAGCTAACAGTTGGTCAAAGCAGAAACTTCACTCTTCTCTCTCAAAACTGCTCCTTCGAATTGAGAAAGCTCTTTTGAATGAAGAGCGAAACATCTTCTTGCTACAAATAAAGTCCAGTTGTTTCTGTATTGAACTTTTTATTTTATTTTATCATGTCCTTGATGACTGAGAATCTTCACCAGCACAAAGTAGAAACGGTTCCAAAGAAGATTTCTGCAACTCCAGGCTGAAAGGTTTCAACACGGCTCATGCCAAGGCGATTTTTATAAACTTATTGGTTTTTGAATATATACCAAGTTGTCTACTGTCTATTGGTAACAATAATTCATGTTAAGCGTGTTTTGAAAAACACAACATGTTAATTATAACCAAGCAGATAGAAAATTAATGCAAAATTAAAACTGGTACAAAAAAAAAGTTTGCTTGAAAAACCACTATACATGCTTTTATACAAAGTATGACACTACATTGGTTTTGCTTTAGATTGTTATCCTGCTTGGTAATGATTTGAATCCAAACTTATGCATATAGATAACATGGGCCCATATAAATCACCTTGGTCTGCAAAAAGTGATAGTTGTGCATAAGTTTATTTACAAAGGGTTTGTGACATGTTTGAGATTAGAGTTGTTTAAAGTTGTCAGAAATCCACTTTGAATTTAGTCCCACTCTGACTAATTATTAACTCGATTGCACGATGAAAACTTTTCCTTCTTGATTCTTTAAACTGAGATCATTCAGACTGCAGGTTAGATGATAATATCTGGGGGCGGGGGGTAGGAATCAACAG
>JARVGQ010000981.1:19417312-19427482 GCA_031762355.1 Hypsolebias martinsi | reverse complement strand
CCCCCCCCCCCCCCCCCCCCCCCCCCCCCCCCCCCCCCCCCCCCCCCCCCCCCCCCCCCCCCCCCCCCCCCCAACAGGGAAATGACAGTGGACCAATGAAACCCAGTTTCACTGGTCCACTGTGACCTGTGCAATAATTTCATTTGTCAGATTTTTTTTTTACCTTTATTTATACATGTTGTCTCAGAGTCACGAGGACCCACCCCTCAAGAGACATGTGTATTGTGCAGCAATGTGAGCACCTGGGTGTGACAAAGCTAAATGTTTTTGTGGCATGAAGCTCATTAGCCCATCAAAAAAATAAAAATTAAAATTAAAAAATCCATAAGTTAGCCACAGCATTGTTCAAAGCGTGTGAAAAAAAATGTGGCTTATAGTCCAGAAATTACGGTAATACTTTGTGAGGCATTTAGTTCACAAACGGTTGCTGTAAAATTCAACTATTGTCATGAAATGAAGAAAAAAACACCACGAGGCAACCAAAATTGGATTCAAGTATCAGTCGGTGGATTAAATTTTCTCAGTTGCTGGAGGCTTTTTGTTTAGTTGCCTAATAAATTTTACAACGAATATTTCTTTTTTTAATGGGCTTAGGCAAGAGACCTGAGTTTATTCTTGGCAATGGTAACAAATACTGCAAGCACAGTTTTAAAGCTTGATGGAGAGATGTACTGTAGTATGGATACAACCGTTAATTCTGTTCAGGACAGGCGTCTCCACCATCACCTGAAGGGAAAAAAAAAACAGTTTCTTTAACTTCAGTATTTGTCTGGTATATCTGAAAGATTTTAAAATAAGTAAACGTGCAGCTTATTGTAAAAAGTAACTTTTCAAGTGGGGTGGCTAATCGGTGCGCTATAAATTGCTAAAAAGTATGCAAAGTTGTGAAGATTTGCAGACTCGGGCAAATATCTGTTGGTTTTACGTCAAATAAAGGCCACAAATGTAGGAAGAGACTGTTCACCTTAACTAATTGGATTCACAAATAGACTTTCTCACCGTACAAATCTGATGACAAAATATAAAAAATGTTACCCTCTTCTCAGAGTTTAAACAAAACAAACATCCGTATCTGAATCCTGCAATCCCAGCTCGTTTTTGTCATTGGGATGTTTTGCCGAAAACAAAAAGGATTTCAGTGTTTTTTGCAGCCGAGAACAGGAGAGAACAGCAATTCAGGATTTAAGGGGGTTAATTTATCCACCTCTCATTAAGGAGCATTGACAAAGACTGGGCACTGACAAAGGCAGAGGTCAGGTGTGGTTCAGTGACCAGCTCTTGGCCTGTCAGCCCATCACGGCCACTGGTCTGAAGCCTCCCCACTGTTTCACTGTTTCTCGAGCAGGACAATGACTGAGCACAGAGAAGACGAGTGACACCGAGCGCTGAAAAGCAGCTCGTTCAGGAGGATCTGGACCGACTTCACAGGAAACACAGGTTTAAAGAGGGTGATGTTGTTGGAGTTGAGGATCGTTAATCTAACAAACACGTCTCTGGATCCATCTTCAGAAGATAAAACTGTAACTTCTCCTTTATTAGTTCCTGCCATAAAAATCAGCGACCACCTGCCTGATCCTGCATGTGAAGATAGCTTCAGATTAAACCCAGACTGATAACAATAACACCCGAATGAACGACTGTACAATCTAATCTGTGTTGAAGAGAAGATTAAGGGGGAAGTCCACAAGGAGATGGGATTGGTCTTGGACACATCATCTCTCTCTCTCTCTCTCTCTTTCACAACACACACACACACACACACACACACACACACACACGCACACACACACACTTCTCAGTTAATGCAACAGGCTCTACATGGCAACAGTTCACTGATCCTGAATCAGTCTATGATTTGCTTTTGGGGCGGCTGTGGCTGAGTGGTTAGAGCAGTTGTCCTCCAGTGGGAGAGTTGGGGGTTCAATTCCACCAACAGTCACATGATGAAGTGTCCCTTTTCCTCTGATGTGTGTCCCATCGGTGCATGAATGTGATCTAAAGCACTGATTAGTCTCTACAGATTCAGATGATCTTTGCAGAGGTGTAGTAGAGTGCTGTATAAATGTGTGTGTGGAGGTAAATGAGGGCACAGATTGTGTTGTAAAGAGCTTTCAGTATTTTGATTAGACAGAAAAGTGCTATATAAGTACAGTCCATTTACCATTTTGTCAATTATGATAACAACAATAATAATAATAATAATAATAATAATAATTGTAATAATAATAACAATAATAATAATAATAATAATATACACATTTTGCACTGTCACAGTGTAAAAACTTATTTAATGTTTGATGATTTATTAACATTCTAATTTGTACTCAATTCTAAGTTATACAATTTAGTTTATAACATTTTTACACCTGTTTATTTCACCACAAATTCAATTAAAGCTCAGTGCCTCTTCCATGCATTATTTTTTATTACTTTGTAATCATTTCCAAAGACAAAATTATACAATTCTGGATAAAGCTGTACGAGTGTTCATTTATATATTTATTTTTATTTATTTATTTATTTATTTATTTATTTATTTATTTATTTATTTTTTTTTTTTTGTATTTTTCTGGTGCAGTGTTTGTTGTGTGACTTTTGACTGGACTGTGAAAGGAAAGATGATGAACATAATTTTAAAATTTACACATTATGGTACTTTAGCGGTATCAGTCTTGTATGTGCAAAATAAAAGTTAAAAATTAGATCCTAAACGTCACGCCTGTCCAGTCCTCCAAGCCAATCAACTCTTTATTAATCAATTTGATCCTTTGTAAACAAACTGAAAAGCAGTGGATTAATGACCTGAGTCCTTCTGGAGAATAAAAAGCACCTTCTGGTGTGAAACAGAAACGTTTCGCTCACCGTGGTACTGCTGCTGCTGCGAGCTGCTGCTTCTCATGGAGGACAGATGTCCGCTGAAGGACTGGTGGGACAGGGTCTCCCGCTGCTTGTCGTGTTCTGTGAGCCCATTGATGTTCACCTTGTGGGACCCCACAGCCTCAGACGTGCTCAACAAGGAGTCCTGGTCTTTGCTGAAACCCAAGATGACGTCGATGCTGTGGACGCGGCCTCCGACTGCGACGCTCCCACCTTTTCCCATTTCGTGGAAGTTGCTGGGTGAGAGGCAGCTGTCGTCCACCATGCTCATGGTGTCCAGTGATAAATGCATTCGAACAGTGTACGGGCGATCAGGCCTGCGGATAGAGGGACGGAGTGATGGGCAAAGGTCAGAGTTCACCTTGTCACACCTGTTGCCTGTATTTTTATTTTTAGCCTATTCACACATTTAAACCTGTTTAACATCAGAAAACCTACTTCATACATGAAGAAAACTAACAAAATGTATCATTTTGGGGCGCTGAATGTTCGTTTTAATGAATTCAACTTGCTCAAACAAATAATAAAATCAAATTCCTCTGTCATAAACATTTCATAAGAGTATCCTGATTTTAAAAGACTTTGCCAAATGTTAGGAGCTTCACATGTAATGACTGCTGTCATTGGATGTTCTCACATATTTAAAGTTCGATAAACGCTCATTAATGAACTATGGGTCAGACAGTAAATATGTAAGGAATGAGAAAATTTAAAAAAAAAAAAGTATGCTAATTATCCTGCAAAGCAGCAGAGTTCAATGTGTTTAGTAGATATTTGTTAATAATGTTTAGTTTCTGTGCTGCAGTTTACCTCCTGTAAGTAAATGTAACCTGCTGAAGTTCAGCTCGTCCTGCTGCTCCTCACCAGCTCAACCTCCAACTCTGTAGTCTCTCACTCTGCCTTGCTTTTCGCTTCGCATTCCTTCAAATGATTTCTGTTTCTCACAAACAGCCCTGAGAGAAGCTCTCCAAGAAAAGTGTCCCCAAATACACAAACAGCTCGCGCTCCCAGCAAGCGTCCAGCAGCATCCACTCCTGCTCCGAGAGGAGAGAGGGAAAGCAGTGAGACTGAGAGGGAGAGAGGAGGACAAAGCTGAAGAGGAGGTGAAACGGGAGGATTAGTTGTCGATCCAAGCCCGTCCTCTTTAAGAGTGACGGGCAGGAGGTTTCTGCACAAGTTATAGTAATTTATGATCAAAACAAGAGAACAAAAACAGTCTAATGGAGTTCAAACTAAAAATTTTATCTGAAAAATGAATTGATTTGAGAGAAAAAGTTAAGAAAAACAACAAATATCATACCACTTTATTTGTAAAGCACTTAAAAACAGCAACAAGACTAACTAAAGTACAGCCAAAAAAAAAAAAAAAAAAAGCAAAGGACATCAAATACATCGATCCACAGAGGTAAAAATAAGAACTAATAACTAAAATTTTGAAATACACAACTTAAAATCAACTCATACAGGGTCGAAAGCCGGGGAATAAAAGTGAGTTTTACAATAATAGCAAGTTTAAATAAAAGCTAATGTTTCATACATGTGTTTAGTCTGTTTTAAATTAATAAAATAAAAAGCTGTCAGCCAAAATGAGTTTTTTACAATTCATTTTAGCCTTTTATGTAAAATATCTAGTTTGTAGTTGTTGTTGTTTTTTTTACCTGCAGCCTGTTCAGGTTGGTTCTTCTCTTGGTCCGCAGCAGGTCTGGTTTGTCAGCTCATCCAATATGGACTCTTTGGACAAACCATCCAGCTGGACACGGATCTTCATCACCTGTAGAAGAAGTGTGGACTTGCTTGACATGAGACCCAGTAAAGAGTTGGCTGAAGGACTCTGAGGACACTCGGGACAAATTAGTCTGCAGCAAAACAACGAGGTGAGCTGCTACTTAACATTCAGAACAAAATGTTACCTAAAAACAAAGAGCAGCAAACCCGGTTGTCTTCTGATGGAAGACTACGTCAGGTCTCCTGTAAAGTTTGTCTGTCCATCAAAACTGACTCTCACACACTCTCACTCCATAATCACTGATCAACCTTACATGAAGGTATCTGGACTGTGGAAGGAAACCAGAGTTCATCAAGAAAACCCACACTTGCACAAGGAGAACATGCAAACTGTCCACGCAGGTCATGGGTTAGAGTTGCACCGTGGGCCTTCTTTCTGTGGAGTTTACATGTTCGAGCACTGTGTTTTCTCCCACAGAACAAAATCATGCATGTTAGATTAAATGGCAAGTCTGAATTGTCTCTAAGTGTGAGTGAGAGAACGAATGCTTGTCTCTCTGTGATGGACCTGTGCCCTGTCTGTTGCACATGTGACTGCTGGAGATGGACCATAGCCCCATGCCACACAGAAAGGAAAAGGTAAAAGAGGATGGATGGATGGATGGATGGATGGATGGATGGATGGATGGCATTAATTCAAAAAAAAATTGCTAAGATTTTTAGCATGAACCAGGAGGTTCAAACTAACTTAGTGGAGGTTTTAAATGTGTCTGATTTTGAATTATTGGTGAATAACTTTGCTGCACATCATGCACAAATATTTTGTGTGAGTTTTTTTTTTATCCATGCAAAACTTTTTTTTGATGCGAGTCTCAGCAACGTTTTAAGGGAATAAAAATTAAAATAAAATGCATGATAAGCAGAGAAGACAAGAGTTAATTTAGACTTATTTAGTCCCTGGAGGTGATCAGATTTGTTACAGCAGTGATTAACATACCTCAATATATATATATTTAATGAGGATTTTAAAACAAAAATCATTGTTTTCACTCGTTTGAAGCAATAATGGAGTCTGTCAATCTTTCAGTAAATCAAAGCCATGTATTCAAAGCAAAAAACCAAAACATCTTTCAACAATCTTGCAGGTAAGAATGATGCTTCATTATTTTTCTGAATAGTTTCTGTCCTTACGACGTTTCTCTGTTATCGTAATTGAGCATAAATTAGTTAAGAAGGAGCAGTGTAGTTGTCAAGCTGCTTAGTTTTACCAGATGACAAAGTTAAGTCTCGCCGATCCTATTAGAGGTAAAAGCAGCTAATGTGTAAATGCACGGTGTCAGCTTAGTGGGGTGGGTGGGGGGGATCTGAGGGGGGAGTCAGGGAGGGTGAATTCATGTGACTAAAGATGCCCGTTACTGACTCTCTCTCTCTCACACATACAGCTTTCTCTTGCGATTGGCTCCTGTTTGTTTCGACCCTCCACAGTCCAGAAAACAGGATGTTTCCATGGTAACAGATAACCTGGGATGGACTTTGTTTATCTTGATAAGTTGATTCTGCAGCAGCTGCTCCCTGTTTCAAGTTCAAGTTAGCCTGGCTTCTACAAACCAATTGACGTACCAACATTTGACTCTTTGCTCACCATCAGTCCTCACTTGATCTGTTTTTGTTGCAGCATTAGTTAGATTTGCACCTCAGAGAAGACTGGCACATATTGTGAAGGCCTTATGCTTATCATCATTATTATTTATTGTTTTATTAAGCTAAAATGATGATTTATACCTGACAACAAACAAGAACTCAACATCAAAACAATTTTGTAAAGGAAATCAATTTAAATGAATTAACCAAATGCATTAAAGCAGTATCCATCTTATCTAAAGATGGATACTGATAAAGATTATCCATCTTAATTTAATTTGAAACCAACTCCATCTGTTTTCCATCTTATTTTGATGCTGCTAATTAACTCTGTTTTGTTAAGCTATTTATTATCCACTGTAGTCATTGCCAGTCATCCCCAACACCAAGTGGGGAGGGAGTGATTGTAAAATGAATTCTAGTCGTCTAAAATTTTATTTACGGTAAAATTTATTTTTAACAGAACAGTAAACGGTTCAACACGTTCTTACCTGAATTTTATAAATCAAAATGCCAGACTAGTTGCTGTACAACAGGGAACTATTTAAAGTTTTTGTGGTTCAGGAAAGACACTGACATGATTTAAGTTACTGAGAATGAACAGAATTAAAGTAACATATTTAATATATTCAGTATTGTGCAGAAAGATTTAAACCACCTCTTTTTCCTTTATGTTTTGTTTTGAGGGAGCTAAACGTATTTACCGGTATTGAGCTTTAAAGCAGCATCATTGTCTGGTTGCCTACAAAACAACTTGACCGTAGACAAGGGGAAAAGAAGCTCTTCATCAACCTCTGAATTTACTCATTTCCACAAAGGTTAGCTTGTATTTTTGCTAATGTGTCAAAAATATATAGAACTGAGTGAAGTGCGGGAAAGAAGTCCGAACAGAAATGGCAATTTCTGACGACACAGTAGTTTATTGTTGAGCTAGAACAGTTGCTAAGGTTTTCCAGCTTTTACAGTCTGCATTTGACATCATCCAGTCAGATCTGTCCCATTTTAAACTGGTGCTAAATGCTGATAAAACCAACCGGAAAGTTGATACGAGCAGTTCTTCTTTCTATCTTATCTGTGAATAGTCTGTCTCTATTGAGTTTGTCAGTCCTTATAAATTCTTGGGTATTTTAGTCGATTGTCTCTCTCATAAGTCTCATGTTGAAAAGTTAGTAAAGAAATTGGGAAAAAAAAAAAAAACATCCAGATGACCTGACTGATGGATTTTATACCTGGATTATTGAGCATGGACTTTGGTGAAAGTAAAACAGGGTTTATTTTTTTAGAAATAGATTCTGTTTAACTGAACGCTAGGAGCGACTTTCCTTCCCTCCATTGATTACAGTGACATTATCTACATGAACGCTCCTGCAAGCACCGTGCAGATGTTGGATGCTGTCTATCACGGTGCACTAAGATTCATAACTGGCTGTATCTACCATACCCATCCCTGCACCCTGTACTCACTGGTTAACTGGTCATCATTAACTTCACACAGACTCTCCCACTGGTACATTTTCATCTTTAAATCACTTCTTGGTCTGCTGCCTTCATACATCTCCTCCTACATTTCTCTGCACGAGTGCAGGAACAGTGTGCGCTCTCAGGAAATTATTACATGCAGTGTCCCCTAAGTGTGGACTGGCCTTCTCCTAGTCCACTCCTGTTTCCTGGAATATCATTCAAAAAGATCTGAAGCTCTTGACCTTGACCTCTCTAAGGGGCTTTAAACATTTGTCAAGTTCCTGGCAAAAAAACAATGCAGATATATTCCTGTTTTTAGCTTTCTACACCACCTTATAATCTAGCTGTTTTTTTTTTTTTTTTTTTGCTACTTTTTCCTTTTGACTGTCTTTTGATTGCCATTTTATTTTAATTTGTAAAAAAAAAATGTATGCCTCTTTTGTGATTGTCTATTGTTGTTATCCACTGTTGTTATCACTCTTTGTTAAATAAACCAGGTCTCTCTTGTAAAGGAGTCCCAGAGGCTCAAAGAAATTAACCTGTATAAATAATTGTTGAATTAATGAAAATTGCAGATTTTAGGAGAAACAGGAACTGGTCCAACACCATTTCCATCATGGGAGACGAAGTGGAGGTGGTGGAGAATTGCAAATACCTTGGGTTCACCTGGACAACAGACTGGACTGGAAACGCAACAGTGAATCCATCTACAAGAAAGGACAGAGCAGACTGTACTTCTTGAGGATGCTCAAGAAGCTGTGTAGTCATAACTAGACTTCCTAACTGGAAGTCAGTACTTCATTTATTTTTCAAGTTTTCATGCTTAAAACATTCATTGTCATCGCCCTCACTTTCCTTCTCAACAGGTACAAGTTGCTTAAAAACAGAAAATTAATTACATTGTTTTAGTTTTAAATTTGTCAAACTCAATGCTTACAAATCTTTTCTTTGAGGAAATATGGCAATGTTATGGATATTACATTTACTTATTCACATAAATGTAACATCAAGTTCAAAATGTTCAGAGGATTTATTATTTTCTCAATAAAGCTCATAGATTTTGGTTAACAAATAATCAAACCACAGTCAATATTGATGAAGTTACAAGTTATTAATTCATAAAATAAACAAAATCATCTACATCATGCTTGATCATTTATTATCACTGGCAAATTACATTTAAAAAACTATTTCTGGTTTCTGTTTGAATCAGAATCAAAAGGACATCAGAAGTTATATGCAGTCAGCTCACACATCCTGACCAGGTTCAGCTTGGGCCTCACAGAGACTGTACGTGTCTGCAGGAGTCCTTGTACCTGTCTGCCTCAGTAATCTGCCAGGGAGCAGACAGACATCAGTGGACCTTATCTCTGTTTTACAGGAGAAGCAGGCGAAGGAGGCAGAAAAAGGACAGAGATCAGACTGAGGAGAGGTTCAGTCAACACATACACAGTTCATTAAACACACAAATCTACACTCACACACACACAACTTTCTCTAGAATCACTGAATTCATCAGATATTTACTGTTGTTTCTGCTAAGAAGGCAAAACAGATTTTCTACAGAGTGGTGAGAGCATCAAGAATGAAGGACAGCAGAGATTAGTTTAACATTTCCAATAAGACTCAGCAGATGGATTTACACAGCGCTGATAGAGAGTTGAGTTTAATGCATACTGAGAGGGTATACTTCATCATCTGCATCATAAAGTCATTTTAAAACATGCATCTGCTGCAAAAATTCACATGTGGGCAATAAAACTGAATATATATTTCCAAATTAATTTCCATGAGTTAAAGACAGTAAAAAAGTCAGATTGTGTTAGTAAATCTCACATGAAACTGATACCTTTGAGTAACTCAATGTCTTTACAGCAAACTGTGGCTTCTGACATTTAGGTTCAGTCAATTTTAAATTAGATCCGACTGAGGGAAGGAGTTGTGGCTTCAAAAGAAGAAAAGTGTGTTTTCTGAAAGTGGATGAGAACTAAAATTTACTGTAATAAAATCTATTTTCAAACGCACACATATGTTTAATAATTAGTGACTATCTTAGGAGTGTGTGAGGAGAGTTTTGTCACAATGGAATGGGATTTTTTTAACTTTTCAGTCTAGTGTTAAACAATTACACCGCACTTAAACAGCTTTAGTAAGGGTTTGTAACGACATTCTGTTAGCAAAAGTATTCTGGTCAGTTTGCAATACTTGTACTCTTGGACCTTACCACTGTTTTTGATACTGTTGACCACAGTATCCTTATATTAGGGTTAGAACACTGGGTTGGGGGTTACAACTGCAACATTAGAATGGGTCCGTTTCTGTGTTGAGGTTGGAAATAGTGTATCTGCGTCAGTGCCAATTTCCTGGGAGATCCCACAGGGCTCAATTCTTGGACTTTCTGTTTTCATTGTATCTGCTCCCCTTGGCGTCTGTCCTGAGGACACAGTCTTCCATTTCATTGCTATG
>JARVGQ010000981.1:19371037-19386079 GCA_031762355.1 Hypsolebias martinsi | reverse complement strand
GTTAGCACCCTGATGGTTGTTTGCTATTCACAGAGGGCTGAGTGATACTAGCAATAACAGCATTGTAAGAGGGGGACCAGAGGACCAGACTTAGCTTTTTTAGATTTTTCTACCTGGATTATTGAGCATGCATCAGGGTATTCATAAATATAGTACGGTGCTTGAGCGTAGAAATCAGGGCATGCAAATTATGCAAAAAAAAATGCAACTTATAGGCCGAAAAATAAGGCCCATTTTTTTCTATATACTGTATATTTATATGTATATTTATTTAAGAAATTGTCTGGTTTACACACAGTCACAGATCGTCACCATATAGTATGTAGTTCTTAGAAAGCCAGCATGGTTGAGACTAACATAAATAAAAGTGATGCCTGTTAAGTTTTACCTGAAACCATTTAGCGTGACGAAGAGCAGCCAGGTTCTCCAAACATTTCTTCTTATTCAAAAGGTCTGGAGGATCTTTCTCAGCCACATCTGTAAAAAATGAAACCACTGACATACAACTTGTAGTGAAGCTAAAGCAAAACTCACACGGTTAAAATGTGGCATGACACTCATCAGGGATTAGATATTTCACTGTGGAACTTCATGTGGACCTTACGACAACACCTTTCAGTCCTCAAGTCGTAATGAAAATAAGAAGCACACGAGGGGCTGGCAGGCATCAAAAAGATAAAAGAGCAAGTTTCGAGTAGAACATCATTTCTAAATTAAAGTAGTTAGAAGAAAAAAAGCACAAACGTAGTTTGGAGGAGTGTCGGAGGTAGATGTAAAAAAAAAAAAAAAAAGCGAAATCCAACAAATCAGAAAAAGTTCATGTTTTATATTTTTAAAGTTAAATAACACGCAAGCTCTTCCCAAACATTTAGGATTTTAATGACTTTCCTCTGACATTTTGACTTTTCAAACACACATTACTCATAAAATTAAGATCTTTATTTAGTAGTTTCAGTTCTTGGTTGTTAACAAGCACATAAGTAGAACAAAACATCTGCTTTGAGAAACCATTAATCATGTAGTGAAGGACAGCCATTTCCCATTTTGCTCTTACAGCATTGATCAGCCAAAACATTAAAAACACACAGATTTAAGTTTAAATGTAATAAAGTAGTCCCTTGTTTATCGCGGAGGATCAGTACCCTGAAGGCCTGCGATAAGTGAAAAACCGCAAAGTAGGAATAGTAGTACAAGTAGTACCGGTAAATAGTAGTTTATTTCATTATTTATATAGGTATATATTATGGCGTTTTAAACCCTTCCCACACTCTTGCAAAGTCAAACAATGTTTCTAAACTCTAAAAACTCTAAGAAGAATGTCATGATTTCAGCTCCACGCTTCTTCTGCTCTTTGCCACCTGCAAGCGCTCTTGGCCACGCCCACTCCTCCGCTCTGCTGAACATCTGATCAGCTCTTACTTACTCTTACCAGCTATTGAGCATGCATCAGGATATGATCTGATCAGCTGTTTAACTGCAGCAGGAAGTTCATTCTGCAGCAGTAACGGCTGCACAAAGCTGCAGGAGGAAGCTTTTTCTGCTGCTCTGGGCTGCACAAATGTTGCTAAATAATTTTAAATAATTTATTTTAAATAAAAATTTCATGCCGAGCGTGCGGCTCATCCATCAGTCAGCCAATTGTGTGTCATGTCCAATCTTATTTTGAAAAAACATGTTAGAGCGAGCCCACAAAAAAACATACCGTGATGTAGCGAGGGACTACAGTATTCTGCTGAAAAAACTTTCATTCTGATAATAACGTGGAAGTTACTTGGATTCCAAAACATCCTAAAGCTATGGTACTACACTCACCCAACTCCCTTGCATCAACTGCAATGTGTGCAACCATTTTATGAAAACTGACTGATAATGAATTTCTAATAACTCCTAAAACAAATATACTTCTATCCCTGAATAAGTTTTAGAAATCTTTTTTTGTTTAAGAACAAAAGAATATGGCCTCTGTCACTCTTTTTTTGAGGAAAAAGTCATTTTTTTGGTATTCAAGTTAAGACTTAAAACATTTAACTTCATTGAGTACAAGTTCTGTGTCATGGATTTCTTCTTTTTTACATTTAACCTCGTACAACAAGCTCCCAAAAATTGACAAATTTTACAGTAACATTTGAACATTTATCAACTCAAACAATAATGTAGTCAAATAAATTATAAACTGATCATGTTTGGTGTTATAGAAAAGTTTTCATTTTCTATTAAATCATTTAAACTGGCTTTTCTTTACTGGATATTTTTCCTTTGTGTTTTTAATAGCCGTTTACCAGGTGCTGGTAAACAACTTGTCTTTCGCCTCATGCTGTTTTAGATAAACATCTGCATTTTGTGTGCAGGATGTTTAGAAGGTTGCAACAAAAACACGGGCATCAATGAAAGGCACATTTTTAGAACAAACTACCTAAAGATGACAAAAGTTTCCAAAACTGTAAATGTGGTTCTGATCACCTTAATGATGCAATATTACACAAGCTCAGTCCTGGGGGGTTTCCACACTTCCATGTCCAAAAGAAGTTGAGATGAGTCAGAAAACAAAGNNNGTCAGAAAACAAAGACAGCACTGAAGTCTACACTATCGTACCACTTCAAATCAAAAACCCACGTTTATCACTCTTATTAGAGCTTTGATTCAGCCTCTGATAGCAGTGAACAGGAGGATTTTCTAAAGATGAAAAGCGTAATAAACATGGGCAAATTATTTTATTAATAGTGGTACGTGTTGTAGTGTGGTCTTCATACGAGCCTTTGGCTTGCCAGGGTCAGCTGATCCAGAACAGGATCAACAAACCCAAACAAAATGTAAACAAAAGTCAAAGACAACAACGACAGAAAACATTTGCACCATGTTTTCCAAATGAGAGGAGTGGTTGCAACACAATGATCTTGTACCTATATTCTCTGTTAGGGAAGTCGTGACAAAGGAGTCACTTCTGTTGTCCAACTGTTGCATCATGGTGATCACGGTGAAACTAAAACACACACTCCAACACCTTATAGCTGATAATGTCGTGTCTAACGATCCAGGACTGAGAGGTGAGAGGATGAGAAGCTACTGCACCTCTAAAATCCTCCCCATAGGGTTTTCTGTGAAAACGCAGAAATTCTGGTGATTTTAAAAATAAAACTCTGTCATCATATGAAGCATTTTCACCCCTGAGCATGATCTCAACAAATGCTGTTTTTAAAGGTTCCTAAACGTTTTACATGAACATGTACGGTGGCCCTAAGTTGTAAATGAACAACATTTGAAAAAAACGGAATTACATTTGAAAAAACAGAATTACATTTGAAAAAAAAACGGAATTACATTAACGGTAAGCCAAAACGGAAGTGGCCAAAGCGGAAATGGCCGGAATCACCTTAGAAAAAACAGAATTGCATTTTTTCCCCAAATGGAATCACATTAGAAAAAAGGAATTACATTAAGCCAAAGCGGAAGTGGCCGAAGCGGAAGTGGCCCAAATCACATTAGAAAAAACGGAATGACATGAGAAAAAAACGGAATCACATTAAGCCAAACAGGAAGATTTTATTTTATTTTTTACTTTACTAACAACATAAAACCGAACAAAAGAACAATATACAGTACACACACAATAGAGCTACAGTTAGCAGGCTATCGTTTTAACTGTATCTCCATTGTGTGTGTACTGTATGTTGTTCTTTTGTTCAATTTTATGTTAGTAAAGTTAAAAAAAAAAACTTTTCTGTTTGGCTTAATGCAATTCTGTTTTTTCATGTCATTCCATGTTTTCAAATGTGATTCTGTTTTGTCAAATGTAATTCAGTTTTTTTCAAATGTAATTCAGTTTTTTCTAATGTGATTCCAGCCAATTCCGCTTTGGCCAATTCCGCTTTGGCTTAATGCAATTCCGTTTTTTTTTTTTTTTTTTTTTCTCCAAATGTTGTGATTTTGTTGTGGTTTTTTATTTATTTATTTATTTTTGTTTATTTATTTTTTTATTTTATTTTTTTTTTCAAAAGTAATTTTGTTTTTTCAAATGTTGTTCATTTACACCTTAGGGCCACTGTAAGCACATGTTCATGAAATAAACAAACACTCGAGTGGCACAGAAAGGTCGGAGAGCCCGGCTTTTTGCTTCCCATTGTTGTGGAGAGAAAACAAAGAAAGGGGGGATTAATGCAGCTGCAAAAACAAAATAATACAGTATATAATAAAAACGACCGGGACAAATGAAAGTGTGATTTAACCGTATGTGTTAAAGAAAGGACATCTTGAATGAGGGGATTATGAAAGTCCCACCAAGTGGTTTTTGTAAGCCTAATTTCTCAGCCTAAATTTAGGGTGCTGACTGGTGAAGGAGTAGAGAAAAGGATAAAAAAAATATGGCTCACAGAGGTTTATCACACAGACCATAAACATTTGGTTGTCTGGTACTGAAAGCTTTGGCTTCTCTAACCTTTCTCAGCCGCTTTTCCTCCTGCCTGCTTGTCCTTCTCAGCAGCAGGGTCCTCCCTCATCAGTGGCGAGGTGAGAGAAATGGTCACCTGCATTTTGGGCTCCTGGCTTGAAATAATCACGATGTTCGCCTCCTCGGGATGAGCCTGCACCTCATACTGATCTTCAGAAAATGTCTGCCGGTTAAAAGGACACTTGGGATTACTCACTACAGAGGAGGAAGGGGTGTAGCATAAAGAATAGCCTTAATTGGAAAGTTTATAAAGAAATGCTATGTTCACTCTGTTAAAAGTCATTTAGATTGATTTGTTAAATAAGGTTAAAAGGCACTTAAAAGTCATTTTAACAATGGGTTGTGGGGAAAATATTAGAAGATTAAAGGGGCGAGAAAAAAGTTTCATCTCTCTCTGTAGGATTCAGGTGTCATAACCAGGCAGTAAATCTAAAGATCAGTGAAAAGCACCTTCAAGGAACGACCAGCTACAGCAGGAGGAACAAACAGTGAGGATATGCAACAAAACACGATATTGGATCTGTTGTCTTGCAGCCTTACACTTTATAACCTGTATAAAACAAATAAATAAATCAGTTTTCAATGTGGTGGCAGTAAAAACACCTTAAAAATGTAAAAAAAAAAAAAAAAAAAAAAAAAAAAAGAGTTTACCCAGTTGCATGATGTTTTATCTCAAGTGCAAAGTTTCAACATCTCATGGTAGCGACAGAAAAACAAACAATGTAGCATCAAAAAAAATGTTCACTACAGAAACAACTGGACTTTATTTGTTTCTGTAATAAAGTCCAGTTGTTTCTGTAGTGAACATTTTTTTGATTTTATCATGTCCTGGATGACTGAGAATCTTCACCAGCATAAACAATGTACCGGTAGCTTTAAAACTTTGATTTACTGCAGTACTTTAGGAGACATTGAACTGAATGCCTACATGTTAAGAGTTAACTCAGATTTTATTATTTTAACAGTGTTTACATCCATTTTTTTTTCTCATGAATACATACACTTTACAGTAGAGGAGAGTGAAGCTTAGTGCATTAAAAAAATGAAGTATTAAATCATTTCTGAACAAATATTTTCAATTAGTGCATGTAAATGTGAAAACTACAAATGTAAATGAAATATTTTTCGTTAATAAAATTTTAGTAGACCCATCCAAGTTTCAAATAAGCTCTGAAAACCTTTCCTTACATATACCGACGTTTGAACTGAAACTACCGTACTTTCCGGTGTATAAGCAGCTACTTTTTCCACAGGCTTTGAACCCCGCAGCTTATACAGTGCTGAAGGCTTTGTTTTTTTGGGTGTGGGGATGGAGACAAGTTAACAAGCGTTGTCACACCCAGGCACTCACATAGTTGCCCAATAGTGTTAGTTTGTGTTAGGCCATTTAGTAGAAGAGTAACCATGAGTGAGATAGGTACTTGTCATGAAAACGAGCGGGGTTCACCCTGTCTGTGCATGGTGAACAGTAAAGTCTATAAAACACCATCTGGTGGTTGATTCTTGATCTACAAAAAGAGCTGCACATCTCTCTTAGTAGCTGTGTGCTGCCACTTGTGTTATAATGTGAACCGCGGCTTATGCACAGGCACGGCTTATATGTGTAATTTTTTTTTTTAGTGTGCGTGGCTTATACTCAGGTGCACTCTAGTCCAGAAATTATGGTACCTGACTTTAGCTGATCGCAATTCCTCCTGAACTCATTTTGCCTAAAAGAAGCACCAAACAATCAGTTAATGACTGAAATCAAATAAATGACTTAGTTTGACCTGCTTGACCAATCAATCACTCAAATGTTATCTTTTTTTTAATCTATGCACTATGGTCATGCTGAAATTATTTTTAAAAAAATCTGATCCATAAATGAATCACAACTGATTTACTTGGAAATTTTTTAGTTCAATCAGAAATTATAAACAAATGTAAATTTTGCAAGCTGTTAAGAGTTCATGGGGACAAATCTGAATCTGCAGATCTGAGTTTTAAAATATTTTCTTTAACAACCTTGAAAACTCTGGTCAGTGCACATTTACTTTATTTGTAAAACTCAACTCAAATCCACTTGTTGAAAATTCCCAGCGGGGTTTTAACACGTGCCGACAGTCATGAAGACTTGGCAATTGTTTTCACACCTGATGCCCTTCTCGATGCAACCACAGCCCTCTGTGTGGAGCAGAGAGCTGCCATCTAGGGCGCCTGGGGGAAGGACCCAGATGAGGGTGGAAGCAGTTGTGGATGCTTCATCTTTCCCACCCACACTTTGATGTTGTCGGTCTGGGGGGATCGAACCGGCGAACTTCCAATAAAATAGCTATTCTCTTTCTTGTGTGTTTAACAAAGGGTTTGAGATTTAAGTTGTTTGTAATAGAGCATAAACATAAAAACATATCGAGTGAAAATGCACTTGGACCAAGATGACATTTGAGAAACATTTTAATAACCTGAATTCACTTCTACTGTTTGTGCAAAGGACAAACTGTACGTACACATGCTCACTGATAATAAGTGAACTGCTCTATATGAAACAAACCGAATATGGATATAATAACTAGGCCTGTCATTATAAACAATCAATCGCATGATAAATAAAAATTATCAACCTCATTTTCATTTATCAGCTTTATCGTTTCTTCGTGTCGCTCTTTCTACTGAAGACACTGGATGATAAAAGGCTAAAGTCTGGTGTTCATCACTGACCCCTCCACTTTAACCATCCAAAATCGTGTTTGTGGATCGTTAAAAGCAGCTAAGCTGAGAAGCTAAGCTACGAGCTGAAACCTGTGCCTTCGTCTAACAAGATTTTCTCGGCATAAAGAACCCGAGAACTTGTTTACTGATGTTTTTGATTTAAAGCTTTGTGTGAAAATTGCTATGCTAAAGAGCTCAAACCACACCAAGTGTCCGCCATTTTGAGAACCGAAGAGAGACAGCCCATGTCACGTCAAGGGGCCTTGTCATTCCCCCACAGACATAAATACATAGACGCCCCACTGAGCGCTGAATCATGCGTCAACGTCGCCGCCATTTTAAATGTGGTGGAACTGCTGGTCACTTAATGCAAAGAAATGGACAGAACTTCATAGAGCACCATTCTACAAAGTGTTTTAAGTTAATCCCTGTCATTCACACACTAATATACAGTATTGTATATGGGAAACAACCAGGCACCAAAGACAACATTTGTAACTTTTAACGTTAAAAGTGTATATGTTATGATCAAGTTAAATGTGAAAAGGCTGGTATAGTGAATTGTCACAATCGTTTGTTCACACAAAGCATAGAAAGTCACGTTTTTACAAAATGATTAATCTTTCATATAACTCCTAATGTTTGCTTACCATCAGCTCTTTTGGTAGCTGTTTGGTGATGTTCTTCAGTAATGAGATGGTGGGTTTCTTAGCTGTTAGCAGGATGAGCTCCACGTTTCTGTCCCCACGAAGCAGGAGGCCTTTGGCCAGGATACCAACCCTCATCACACCTTTCAGCAGCCGGGCAGCATTCTCAGCACTGACAGAGATAAAAGCATGGAAGGACTAAAAATTACAAGACTGGATTTACGAATCTTTTTAAAATTTAGTACACTCTTTATTAGGTACATGAATTTAAAAAATGGTTTTAAACTGTCACGTGATTTGTTAAACGTCATTAATGCACAGAAATCAAACATTTGATGCTTATGGGCTGCTCTGTTTAACTAGCCAACCAACCAAAGCACTGCTTGATGGTGTTTATGACTCTGCAGACAGTAAAAACAAAGAATCAAACATCTCCTACAAAAGTAAATCAAAAGTTCTATATAATAAATGACAAGAGGCTCTGAATTATAAATAACTAGCTAAGTATTTATCAAACAATAGAAAATATTAAAATGTGAAAATATGTACCTGTACATGTAAAATGTTTTAGATATATTAATATTTTTTGTTGTACAACACTTTGGTTGGCCTTGTTGCTGTTTTTAAGTGCATTATAAATAAAGTGGTATAGTATGGTTTGGTAATATTTAAAAAAAATAAAAATAAAATAAAAAACGTACAATACGGTACTTGATTCCCTTGACTCTAAAAAAAATGGTACAAGTAAAACGGTAAAATCAGTCAGAGTCACTACTTGCATTGTCTCATCCCCTTCCTGAGCAGCAGCGCTCATCGTTGTCGTCTCCTCGAGCAGGGAGTCGGACACCAGTTTAAGAGCCCTCTCAGAATGGGAGACGATCCTCTGAACAGCCTGCAGCTCCTCTTCCACTGGGTAAATGGTGGAGTGTTTGGCCATGATGTGCCGGTCGTCAGCAGAGTCGGGGCGACGAACACAATTCTTAAAGCAGAGCAGATGGGGAAACAAACCCATCGATCATGTGTCATTAAATTCTGTCAAAAGTCAGATGTTATTTTTTAATGTTGTGAATCAAACAAATTAAATGGGAAGTGCATAACGCTTACCAGTAATGGGGGAAGCGGCATACCGGGATGACTCATCAAAGGTGGAGGTCCCACCCTCCGTCTCTGCTCCCCCCAGTACAGCTGCTCCTCGTCCAGCCTTCTCCGGTACAAGTCCTCCTCATACCGTCTGCAGGACAGAGACAATTTTCAGGACAATCATCAACTCATTCATCCAACAGGAATGAGGATGATTCAGTGACAATTTTCCCAGTGTTCCCCCTACCATTATTCAAGGAGGGCGCCCCGCCCTGTCAACAGAACCGAGCGCCCCTCCTACAAAATTCCCCCCCACGCAGCTACGCCACCTCCAGATGGGGAGCCGAGATTGTAGCAGCTCAGCTCAGACTCCAAATCAAAGCGCTCTGCTACAAAACACCCCCACACACATACACACACACAACCCACCCATGGTTGACAACAGCTGGCACTAACGTAGTAGCACGACACTAACGAACAAAACCCCCGCAAACCGTGAAGAGACGAGCGCCCTCCCAAGGCACATAACCTTTGGGGAAACGCTGCTTCTGAAGATGACATTGTATTTTTTTTTGTTTGTTTGTTTTGTTGACAGGATAAAATGTATTTTGTGAAAAACATTAGTGATGTGAAAAGAACAACATGTGAGTCACCCTCAGCACTTCCCTTTTATTGGAGTGATCTACGGGTGCATATTGCTCATCTTGTTTTTTGGGAACAAAAAGTCAAACTTTGTTGTCAAAAGGGACCAAATTTAAGTCGGTGATAAAGAGTTAGGTCTGACCTCATCTCCATGTGCCAGCGCTGCTCATCGTCTCTCTGTCTCTTCAGCACAGCCTTCTGCTTCTTTTTCTTCAACTTGCTTTCCTGAAGCTTCTTAGCACGATTACTGGGCTTAATTTCCACAGGAAGCTCTGGGTTGACTTTTTTCTACAGAAAAAATGGGAAACACAACCCAAAACATGGGGAGAGTGTAACACAACTGTCATAGAGCGCCGATGTGATCCTGTACCTTCATTTTCAGAGCACACGATACTAAAGAGTGAAAAGTTGTTTGACATTTATATGTAGCAGGTCAGCTTCCATCCTGTAAAAAATTCTACTTTTAAAATCTATTACAGCTTTATTGGGACATAAAGATACAATTAAGCAAACTGTGTTTTAACACAAACACATCTGGATGCAGGTCTTTGGAAATAGCTTATTTCTGTGATGTGAATAAAAAGTAATTTAATACAGATGCTGTCATTTTCTAAAAGAAATTAAAAAATACAAAAGCCTTGGAAGATATGAGACGTTAAATCCACAGAGATCACACAAACATCAAGGCATTTTTCCACATCAGTTCATCGGTCTCCACTCTGTTTCTCATCAAATAATGTGGAAAGTACCTCATTTTATAAGCCAGAGGAATAACTTATGCTATTTTGTTTAATGTTGGAGGATTTCTGAATTGGGATGGAAAATTACTAAAAACATTGGGCACATATATGGGAACTGTGACTACGCATCACTTTTAGTCTGTGTGAATAGACAGTCAAAGCCACGCTCTTCACTTGTTTACCTTGTACTGCAGTCTGTGCCTTCGTCCCTTCAGGTGCATGTCTTTAGCGTTGGGATCATTGAAACTGCACTCACACAGTTTGCAGTGAAACCGAATCACTTTTCCATCCTCGTTACGAACCTAAAAAGTGACAAAAGTAACAGTAACACCTGTGATATACTGCTCAGTTCATTTGTTTGGTAATTTAATTTTAATTCACACACAAACTGATTATACCTCCATTTTTTTTTCTTTACTCTGCTACTTTTACCTCTCATACTTAACAGGTGGAAAATTCAGATCAAATGTGATACAGTTTAAAGCGAGAAATCACTTTACTTTTATAAACATCACTTCCATGTCATTTGATTTACTTTTGGCACGTCAGCAATAGGTTTCAATATTAGCAGTCAGATGCAGTTCAGGTGACAATGAGATCATAATATTGGTGTCTTACCTCCTCTACATAGTCATGTCCCACAGGCTGAACGTCCCCCTGGCCTCCGGCTCGGTCCCCTCTTTCATCCTCACTCAGTGGCTCCATCTTCTGGACTGATGGCGGAACAGGCTCCAACACTTTAGCTGTCACTGGAGCTGCTGCTGATGTTGCTGGAGCACTGCTTGGTTTATTAGCTGTGAAGCAGGTCTAACATTTAACACAGGAGCTTTTTATACTTCTCATTTTGTTAGTTTCAATTCACTTGCTATGACATAAAGAGGAAAGCGGAAAGGTATCATTTAAAGATGTCTAAGTTCTAAAGAAAATATCCTTTGAAGAATAAAATAGGAGCTTTAATATCATTTTGTAATTAAAAAAAAAAAACATTGAGGATCATTTCACAGATTGTTAAAGCTTTGGTACAGTAGGCAAAGTTTCTATAGACAAGTAATGTTGAAGATCATGTGGAGGAAGTAAATTTTAAGATTATGGTAAATGAATCAGATCGTAGAAAAAAATGTATATACTGTTATGTTGCTTTATATTTAATTTATATATATATATATATATATATATATATATATATTTTATTATTAATAAACTTACAAATGTGCGTTATTTTGGAGGGAGCTGATTTCGTGATTGGTGGAGTAGTTTTGGCCGAGGTGTTTGCAGCCACTGGTTTGGGCGTCACTGCTGGGGTTGAAATGGTTGAAACTGAGGAAGACACGGATGACGGGACTGTAGGTTTCCCTGCTGTTGAGACCGTTGTAGCTGGAGCAGAATTGTTCACCAGCACTGGTTCAGTGGATGGGATCGGTTTTCCAAGCTTGGTGTGAAGTTTCACAACCTTTTCATAATTCACAAAATAGGAGAAAGATTTTCATCAGTTTATGGCTGCAGATGATGAATCTCTTTTCAAACCCCTCAGGGAGGTTTTGTTCCTAGTCTTGGCATCTTACACAAAGCCTGTCAGCACATCACGCTCATGTTCAGTAACAAAAAGCATGCCAGATGTTTAGACTTTATGAAATATCAATTATTAAAGGACATCAGAAAGAAACAAATGCTTTGCTAACCTTCTGGTGTTTAGCCCCACGAATATGTGCAGCATAGGCATCCACTCCAGTGCACGACACATCACATAACTCACAGCGTAACTGGGTCTGGACACCTCTGGGCCCATTGTTGGTCCCACTCTGTGTCCCTGCCTTTAAGGCTGCTTCCTTTTTCTTATGCTTCTGGCCTTCATTATGTTCCCGGTAGGTCTAATGCAGTAAATCAAACCAGTCAGATTAATAGCAAACTTACAGTAAATTATCTGAATTTTAAATATTTTACTTTATATTACATGTTAACACTTCATATGTATTTTCCTATTTTGTTGATACACTGCAATGCAAATTAGAGCCATTACGTTAAAATCTCTCAATAGTTGGCCTATAAGTTGTTTTCTATTGCTTACCTGAGGGCCTGCACAGCTGATCTTGCAAATGTCACAGTAATAAAGCTGAGACTGCTTGGGAGGCCCTTTAGGCCTCAGCAGTTTGTTCTGGTGAAAAATGGGCTTTTTATATGTGTTTATGGTCGGACCCGTAACCATGTTGCTCCCTGAGTTACTCCAAGAGGAACTTGTGAGCTGCTTGTGTAGTGGCTGAACAGTGGTCTGAGGTTGATGGGGCTGCTGAGGTGGAGGCTGTGGTTGGGAGAGAGTCTGCTGAGTCTGCTGGTAATAGGATGGGGTGGATGCAGAGGTGTAGCCAACAGAATCATAGCCAGAGTAGCCAACGCCTGGGGTTGAGAAAGCAACAAGAAAGGATCGAGAACACTTTTTAAAGAAATGAAAGAAGGAAATGGATCAAACATGATAAGTTGTGTAAAAAAAAAATAAAATGCAAGTGGATCCTTGTTTTTGCTCCTGGGACAACAAAAAGACTGGCATCTACTCTACTGTGACCAACATGTAGAAGGGAAACTACCAATCTAAACCAATCTAGAAACCAACCTCTGGACATGTTTCTATTGTACAGCACTTTGGTTGGCCTTGTTGCTGTTTAAAGTGCTCTATAAATAAATTGGTATGGTATGTCCAGAGGACCAGATTTAGCTTTTTTAGATTTTTCTACCTGGATTATTGAACATGCATCAGGGTATTTTGGAAACTACCAATCTTTTAACTTACAAGATACTAGAGTGTCTATCTTTGAGCCAGCCTGAAAGCAGAATGCAAACTAAAGAACAGAAATGCGACCAGCTTCTGTGTACAGGAGTAAGCACAGACAGTATTTTCACTGCAGCTGTGTTGGATAATGTTTCTAAAAGGAGTACCATGTTCTCCTTGAGACACTAGTACTATAAAGAAATTGTAGCACAAATTGAATTGTTGCATTAAAATACATACAATTACCATTTAGCATCTGAATTACTTCAAGACGAAAATCTATTTGCCTTATCTGCTATCTTATCTCACCAGAGTAGGAGGAGGCTGAGACAGTGCAGTTGAACGATGAGCCAAGGGTGTAGGATGAAATGGGAGTTGGAGGTTGCTGGACACTGGTGGACATTGGGTAAATGTTATAGCTAGTAGACACAGTGTTGGTGGGGACTATGGGTTTCAGCGCAGTCACCTGCCTCTGAGGCAGAGGAGGCTGACTGTACACAGTGGAAGGAACTGGGTTGTAAACACTCTTCACTCCTACTGATATGGAAATGGAAGAGAGAAGCAGAAATGGCAGAAATTGCATTACTGCAAAGAAAGACACGCAATGAGACAGGTTTGTATCCTCTGGGGCTTCCAATTTGAAGTTTTGGTACGCGAGGCAAAATGATTTCAGTATCAAATGAGAAGAAGCATTCCTCATACAAACTGCTGCAAATGCTCTGAACACTTAACATTTATGTCCCTCACCCAATATCAACATGGAGGCGTTCAACATCTATTCTGCAGCAGGAAACCAACTTAAAGCATGCATTTAACAGTCTAAAGAATAAAATCTAGTGTTTATTTAATAGATAAAACTATTTTCATCTTTTTTAATTTAAAGTTTCTGACTGATTTATTGATAGAAAAAAAAAGACATATTTCACTGCCATGAAAATTTAAAAATCACAATAAAATGCTAAAGAAGACAAAAAAGACTTGCTGACATCTTTACTGCAGCAACTATCCTAAGATCATATCAATAAAACAGACATCAATATGACACAAGCCATATTAAAGAGCTATATACTAAAATAATAATATATCAAAATCTGAACTAAATATTTGAGATAATAAAAGGCAAAAAACATAATAGTTGCCACAATAAAATAAGTTGTTTTGTGGAATAAACAACACAATGTTTCCTGTTACTTTTCTGCTCATAGTGTGTTATAGTATATGCAGAGCTAAAATCAACTCATGCCATGCACAGGACAAATAAAAAAAAAAACATACCTTTCATTCAACAATAAATCCAACATAGGACAACATAAACATTAAAATGAGCTGACTTACCAGCCTGGTAGTAATTATCTGTGGCTGTTCTCTGAGCCGGAGTTATACTCGTCTGGTAATACTGTTTGTTGTCATAAGTCGTCACAGCAGCAGGACGGACATAACTATAGCTGTCCTGTTAACACAACACATCAAATCCAAATGTAACAAGCGTAACAGCATATGGCATATTTTATGCCCTTCAACAAACTATTACCGTATACAGCAACCTACAGCAATGGCCTGGACAAGCAGAGACCTTGTATAGTGTCTAGGGCTGACGCATGTGCACATAATATGTGTATTATGTTTAATTAAATTCCCTTTCAGAATCAGAAGTTATGGCCCAGACAAGGAAAAGCCTTGTACAACACTTTATCTTGATTTGTGGCCTTGATCTTGGAGCTGAGGTAATGAAAAGTTATGTGACCCTCCACCTAGTGATGATATGTGTATGACATTTTGTCACATTATCTTAAGCGGATCAGAAGTTATGTGCGGGACAAGCAAAGACCATGTTTTAACTTTGGCCGTGATTTGTGACCTTGACCTTAGAGCTGGGGTGATGACAAGTGTATGCAACACTCAGTCTAGGGATGATGCAGATACAGTATGCAAGAAGTTTCATTGCATTATCTTGAGCTGATCAGAAGTTATGGGCAGGACTAGAGTTTACTAACGGACGGAAACAAAACCATGACATGACTGCTTTTCAACAGGCGTAT
>JARVGQ010000981.1:19061683-19072058 GCA_031762355.1 Hypsolebias martinsi | reverse complement strand
TAGGTCTACTTTAGTACAGGGAATACGACTGTGGAATGGTTTAGAACCTGATATTAAAATTGCAAAGTCAATATCTAGATTTAAGAAGATGATTAAAACTAAATTTCTGAACAAATATTCATAAATTGATATAACTGTAAATTACTATATATGGTGTTGTGTGAGAAGTCATTTACTATTCTATATATTTTTTTCATATGTGATTGCTGTTTGAATTGATTGTTTGAATTATTTTTTTTATTGAAGAAGGGGCAGATATGATGATTTTTTTTCTTTTTCTGCCTCCTTTCATGTGTTGATTTATTTTAAAATGTGGTTTGTAAATAATTTTCTTGTTTGTTTTTTTTTATTTTGAAATGAATAAAATTTAATAATAAAAAAAATTAAAAAAAGAAGAGTCTTGATTTTCTCTGTCCTGTCTCAGTTATCTTGGCGTAGGTACTGCAGGAAGGAGCAAAGGCGACAGGCGGCGACTCTGATCCAGGCAGTGTGGAGAGGACACAGACAGAGATCAGAGTACTGCCGAATAAAACAAGGTGCTACAAAAATACAAGCCCTGGTCAGGGGGCACTCAGCGCGCAGAAGGTAAACAACACAAATACACTCAAGTTTTAGTTTTTATAAGAAATTCAAATGAAAATATTTGTTTCTAGATGAATGGATGGTGCTTACGTGCAATATTTACAATCATACTTAGGTGTCTTGTTGTGCCTTGTGCATTACAGGTGTCACTCTGTACGTGAGGAGAAACGAAAGAAAGAAGAAGAGGAAGAAAAGGCCCGCAGGCGAGCAGAAGAAGAAGAGAGGAAGAAGAGAGAAGAGGAGGAAGAGGCGAGGAGAAAAGCAGAAGAGGAAGCATTGATGAGAATTGAAGAAGAAGCGAGGAGGAGGAGAGCAGAGGAGGAAGCAGCCAGGAGAGAACAGGAGCAGAGGGAGAAAGAGGAGCAAAGAGGAGCACATGAGCCTCAGACAAGAGAGGATCCAGATATAGAGCTGGTCACAGAGGAGATGCTGGATGAAAATCTCTTTGTTCCAGAGGAAGAGGAGGAGGATGCACAAGAGGACAAAACAAGCTTACATATAGATGAGGAACAAGGCAAAGATGAAGAGCTGGAGGAAGAGGAGCTGGATTTGGAGACGAGCGGTACATTCAAGGCTGAACCTCAGCAGGATGAGGAGGAGGAGGAGGAGGAGGAAGACTTGAAGAACCAAACACCAGGACAACCAGATTCAGAATCGGTGCTGCCCTCAGGTGTGCTCATCCCCAATGCACTTAAGTCCACATCTGATAAAATGACCGGCACTGCCTCTACAGCTCCACAAGCTGAACAGAGGAGTGTCCAGCCTGCCCTCAACAAACCGTCTTCATCTATTAAGCGGGAGGAGAGGAGGCGAAGAGGACTGGAGCACAACAAGAGACAGACGGAACGAGCCGCCGTCTCCTGCCCTGCAGCCGCCAGCAGTGATCAGACGTCCCCTCCAAGAAGCAAGAACCAGGAGACGGCTAAGCTCAAAGAGCGGTCAGACAGCAAGGAGTTGGACCAGTACACCTTCGTGGCCTGGAAGATGAAGGACGACAAGGGAGGAAAGAAGGAGGCAAGAAGTTCTCCTCCCCCTGCCGGTCCCGTCCGACCCTCTACGTTACCCCTGCTACCCCTCGACTCTGCGCATGAGAAAAATGGTGACGGTACCGGAGCTGTAAACCTGCAGCGCCGCACTGGAGCTATAAAGGAGAAACCAGAGAAGTGGAAGGGGAGGAGGAGTAATGGGGAGAATTCAAAGACCACCGGCTCTCCTCCACTTTCCAACTGCGAAGAAAGGATTAAGTCACATCTGTACGTCTGATTTCACAGATTCGGTTCTCTAATATTTAGAGCTAAAGTTTGTAGCAGTGTTATTAAAAAAAAACACATCAGTATCACAACCCTTGTACTTTGAAACCATTCAAACTTCGTTGTTTCTTCTGTTTCTGTTCATCTTTCTGTCAATGTTCAGCGTGTTTTTGTGAAAAATGCTGAAATTCTTTCAGTGATATTATTATGTCATCTTTCAGCAGGAGCGAAACATCACTGCCATTAATTGACAGTTTTTCTCCAAGTCCTGAAGGGGCTGGTACCATTTCCACGAAAGAGGTATTTTAAGTGTCTATCGATCTGCAATTACACGTTTCTCCTTTCAAAAGTGTTATAATAAATTTTTTACTGGCGACCTTTTATTTAGTGGAACCTGGTCCCTGTTCACTGTCATTTTTCCTCGTGCCTAATCGTTTGCAACAATGTCCTCTGGTCTGCAGAAACTTTCCTCCCCAGAAAGTCACAGCTCTGACTTAAAAGAAAGTTTCGCCTCGAAGAAGCAGCAAGGCTTTGGTCCCCAGGATTCAATCCACTCCACCGCTTCCACTCCAGACAAGTACGTCACTGCAGTGGACTGATGTGCAAACATCTGGGCCCAGTTTGAACATCAGGAGACTTGCATTAGGTTTTTCAGGCATGCTTTGAGGAAGTGCATGCAGAATGATTTGAGACAGTTAGGTGTGATGCCAACAGTTTTACTAGAGAATGAATTTAGTCACTGTTGTATAATTAGTTTAGTTTTACAAACGCCTATAATTTATGAAATGCACCATTCAGATGCCACATCAAATATAATTTTCCAGTTCAGCTTTAAATTGGTGAACAAACGTTAAACATTGTACTTGTTTCCTCAAAGAGGAATAACCAGAAGTTAAACTCTGTTGAAATGAGTCATAAAGTTAGAAGTTCACTTTAGAAATCTTGCTTTTTTGTCAGTATCATCCCAAACCATTATCCTTTCACGTTTTTACAACAGTTTCAAGGTTTTTGTTGTTTTTCCTCCCCTGCAGGTCAGGTGGATTCTTCAAGTTTTTGAAGAAACGACCCAAAGAGGCCCATACTCCAGACAACGAAGAGCTGACGTTTGTTCATGCTCTCAATGACAAGTCAGCACCAGGAGAAGGTACTGTATTTTTTATTTTATTTTTATTTTTTTTACAGGTTTTTTTTTTCTCCCCTGCTGCAGTCGACTCAGTTCACCAGCGCTTTCACCAGCGCTGTTTCTGTGCTATGGTGACCCTGACTGAAACTCCTCAAACAGATTATTTGTTTGCAGATGTTCACGCAACTGACCTGCAACTATTTTCTCTAGAATGTTTGAGATGAAAGTTAGATTAGACATAGGTCTATAGTTGGCTAGGCTTCTTGAATCAAGATTATGTTTCTTAAGTAAAGGTTTAATTACACAAATCTTAAAGTGCTGTGGTACATAATCATTAGATATAAATTAAACAGATCCAAAATTTGGATATTAATTAAGGGAAATATGTCTTTAAATAGCCTGGTTGGGATGGGAGCTAGCAGACACGTGGGTGGTTTAGATGAAGCTATTATTTTTGACAAGTCAGAGAGCTCAACAGGACGAAAACAGTCCAAACATGGATTATGTTCTAGTGACATTTTTAAAGTTGTCTCATCTGACAGGAAACCAGAGGCAATAGTAGGAAGGATGGTTTGAACATTACACATGAAGAGAGATGTGAAATTATTCATGCTGGTCCATGCAAAATTATTTCATTTTTTTTGTTTGGTTTTGTTTTTTTTACATCTGTTGATTATGTTCATAAAATTATCAGAAATACATGGTATGTCACTTGTCTTCATGTTTACATGAGAAAAACTTTCTCTTTTTTTTTCAGTGCCCCCATCTGGACACCTGTCTCGGACTCTTCCTCTGCCCCACAGTGACCGTGCTGGAAGGAGCTTAGGACGAAACCCCACCATAAAGATCAGTCGAGCCACGCGGGTCTCTGAGCAGTGGAACGCCTCGCTGGACAGAGAAATCAAAAACGCCAATGAGCTGCGGCACCTCGACGAGTTTCTGGGCAACCAGGTGCGTCAAAAGGAACGAGATGCTGACTTCTTTTTGGAGATGCTGTAATCAGATTAAAACTTTTACAAAAACCTCAACAGAAAACAAATGTTTTTGCCTTTTCTTTTTTTTTTTTGTAGGTCAATGATTTTCGATCCAGGGGCAAGCCGCTGTCCAGTACAGAATCCATTTTTGTTGCAGCCACCTTGCAGTTCAGAGTGACAATCAAATCGATGTATTCTGTCCATGTAAGTATGTGTGCAGGCTGGAAACAGTCACATGATGCTTACTAACCTGCGTTAGCTCCTTTATCTCATTTTCTCTTGTTGTCTAAACAGAAACCCACCATTGGCTACAAAGGGCTAATGTCAGGGTACCAGAACAAAGTGATCCACTTGGCAGGCAGCGCATACCAAGAAGATGTCCCACTTGTGGTCAACCTGTTCCAGTCTGTGCTGGATGGCTTCATCAGAGGAGAAATGAAGAAGGAGGAGGCTGAACCTGCTAAGGTAAAACGCTGAAATTATGACCTTAATTCAAAAGTAACTATGTATTCACAAACTTGTCTTGTCTTTCAGCTTTCCAAAACTAGAAAAAAGAGGAGAAATAAACATAAAAGTGTAAGTTTGCATTTGAAAAAAAGTCCTTTATGTGATTTTTGTTTAAAATCTGACTAAAGTTGTGTGTTTTATTAGGCGGAGTGCTTCCTGGATCATGGTTTTGTCAACTATCAGGTCAGCATTGTACAGTCATGTGACCAGTGCAGCTCTTACATCTGGGTCATGGAGAAAGCCTACATGTGCAACTGTGAGTAAACGCCCAACAAGACTAGCATTTTTAAGTAAACCGCTACACAGATTAAAGTCATGTAGTCATCCTTTTTTATTTTTTTCCTACAGATTGTAAGATGGTGTGCCACAAGAAGTGCCTGTGCAAAATAAGTGTCGACTGCTCCACCTTTTGTGCCAGAAAGGTCTGTTTTTCATATTAAATTCAGCCTCGTGCCTTTGTCATATACCCGGAACGAGTGTAAAGCATTGTTTGATGTTTAAGAAGACGAGTTATTGACTGCGGCTGTGAATCCACAGAGTGACGAGGCCATCACCGGACAACACTTTAAAGTGCGCGTTTGTCACCTGGTGAGTGATAAGAACCCGGTGCCGGTGGTTCTGGAGATGATGCTGGAGCATGTGGAGATGCACGGCCTCTACACCGAGGGCATCTATCGCAAATCCGGCTCTGCCAATCGCATCAAAGATCTGCACCAGCGGCTAGAAACAGGTTAGACGTTTTGTAAATGACGATTACGACACACTGGAATTAAATGAAGTCTGTTTTTATTTTATCTCATGTTTTTTTTTTCCTTCATATTTTGGTGTTGTTCTTTTTTCATGTGTGTAGATCCTCATGTAGTCTGTCTCGAGGACTATCCCATCCACACAGTGACCGGCCTGGTGAAGCAGTGGCTCAGGGAGCTGCCCGACCCCCTCATGACCTTCGCACATTACAACGACTTCCTCCATGCAGTCGGTGAGTGGGATGTTGTCCAGCAGGGGGAGACATTTCACAGCAGTCAACTTTTTTCCTTCTTTCTTACGACTCGTCGGTAAATCGTTCCTTTAGTGGGAATAAAACTGAAATGAAGACCTTTACTTATCACAGTAGACTGTTAATATTTAGGAACAGGTGTCATTTTAAGATGTTTTCATGTGTTTTATTAGAACTGCCCGAGACACAGGAGCAGCTTCATGCCATCTATAAAGTGCTGGAGGAGCTCCCCTCAGCAAACTTCAGCACATTAGAGCGACTCGTCTTCCACCTTGTCAGGTGAGGACTATTAAAGCAGTTCTACACTTCAGAGTGATCAACTCACTCAACCCCTGGATTGTTAAGACAAAGCTGACAGTGCAGGCAATCAGATGACATTCTTCTGTCTGACAACGTTCCTGCAGGGTCTCTAAAGAAGTGGCTCACAATCGCATGTCTCCTAACTCGTTGGCCATAGTGTTTGCACCATGTATTCTGCGTTGCCCTGACTCCGCTGACCCGCTGCTCAGCATGAAGGACGTTGCCAAGACGACAACGTAAGGCTGCCACGAAAGGAAATAAAGACTAAAACGTTCCTGTTCTGACCATCGGATGAATTTGTTTTCTTTTAGTTACGTCAGACATAAATACTGTTGCTCTTTGCCTGTAGGTGTGTAGAGATGCTCATCGTTGAGCAGACCAGACGCTACAACGAGAGGATGGAGGAGATCGAGCAGCTGGAGTACGCCGAGGCGCTGGCTGTTAACCAGCTCAAACTCAAGAGGAAGAACACGGTAACAGATGTGCTCGATACACACGTTTAGATTAGCTGCACGTGTGAATATACAGTGAATAAAATCAGAAGTTGTAAAACTTATACATAAAAAAAGGTTTATTTTACATAATGAAATTGGTTTTTTTTCTGCATTATGTAAATCACTTAATCCCTTTATCAGCTGTTCTCAGATTATTCCAGTAACATAGCCAATGTTCCCTTGTTTTTTTTATTTTTTTATTTTTTTTTAGCACTACCTGCATTTACCTCTCAGGTACTCGGCTCCTTACAAAGGAGTGGTGGTATGTATCATCCAGTTCTCCAGTAGATCCAGTAGTCGTCGTGTGTAGTTTGCCATGTTGGACTGCTTGTGCATGGCATGTTAGATGCTGGTGATGCTCTGGCCGTTTTATATTTTTCTTTACTCATTTACACACGTTTTACAATTGTCTAACTGTGAAATCATCTATACTAACTGGAAGAAGTTTGCATTTTGTTAGGTTTTTATTTTGTCAGGCTTGTGATCTGAGGGATTTGTTGTTCTTTTATGTTCTCTGAGTGTGACGACAAAGTGGTTCTGGGTCGCTGTTGTGATTCCTCTCTTTGTCAGAGAGTGAACTTACCAAAAAATGTGACTTGCAAAGCTTGGTGGTAATATTGTATTTTCGACTTTGTGGTTTTTCCACTACTAAATAGTTATTTATTTTTAAAAAAAAGGATCACAAAGCTCTGAAAGTCATATTATTTTTAGAGAAGGCTCAATCTTTTCTGATCATGGTGATGTGTTTAACTTTGATGACAGGCGGGGGGGGATTTGTTCATTGATTCATTCATGTTCGTTCATCTTCACAAAAGAGCTGTAGGTGTTTCTGTGCATATGCATGAAGATCACAGGCTCCATCCATCCTGCTTTCCTTGTTACCTCACTAACAGTTTTGGCTGATTTACATTCTGGTTGTTTTAGTGCATCGTTGTAGTCACTTCCCATTCATGAATAACTCCATATAGTAATTTAAAAACAACATGTTTTGTCTGGGTGGGTCAGTGATCAGTGCTTGCTGCTGTGTTTTGTGCAGATGCATGAGAAGGGGGGCTCTGATCTCAGCGTGGTCCCTGAAAACGAGCCTCTGGACTCAGACACTGAGAACAACCTAGTGGAACGCATCAAATCCATCAAACAGGAAAAGTGAGGACGTGCTCTTACTTTTTTTATATACTGTATTAATTGTTTTTGTTTGTTTTTCTCTTTTTGTCCTTCAAAGCGTCTGATGTTCTTGTCCTCTGCTCTTTTCTCAGAGACGACCTCGCCGTGCGGCTTCCGGACATGGAGCAGCCCGGTTCAGACCAAGAGAACTTGGACTCGGAAGCGTCGCTAAGCTCCGAGAGCCTCCTGGATGAACAGCAGCGCTCCTCTGCTCACAGCTCAGAGCCAGAAGGTTAGTGTTGAGGTAGAGCCCGGTGTTTCCCTCCTTCTACCCGTTCCTCTCACTCACCGGTGGGTTTCTGACCAAACCACTGGGCCGCTGCCTCGGGCCCTTCCTGTCTTCTGTGGTGCAGGTCTGGACCAGTGATGGTGATGGGGCGCTGATGTCTGCTCTTTAAACAAAGCAGGTTGGGGGAACAGCAACCGTTTTGTGTGTGTTTGTGTTCGTGTAAATATACAAGTGGCACAGAAGCATGCTCACACATCGTTCTGAGCTTATGAATGTAATAAAAACATTCGCCTCCACATCAGCTCTCTTGCTTGTGATTCTACTTTTCTGATAACATGGTTGCATGATCTTCCATTTGTCTTCTCTTCATCTTTCTTTGCATTGCTGTGTGTTTTTCTATTTATTTTTTATTTGTGAAATACTATTGTCTTCCACTTGCTCAGTTTCTTATGTTTTTCTCCTTTTCTGCCAGGACAAAGTGCTGCCCAGTTGAAGAGACAAAAGCTAGTTTGTGCGCCTAAACCCTCAGATCTGGCCCAGCGATCGAAAGCTCCTGCTGGAAGTGTGTCTCTGGCAAATCTCACTCCTGCCAGCTCCTCTTCGTCTGTGTCCAGCTCTGCCTCCTCAACGTCTGAATCCTCCAGCGGCTCCCTCAGGCACGTGCTGCAGCGTCGTAATCCTGTAATCCCGGACACAGTCAAACTGCCCCCAGGTGTCTCACCCCAGACAGCGACTTCGAACCCCGCTCAGACTCACACCCCTCTTACAAACCGAGACTTGTCGCACTCCGTGAGGAAACGTGAGCAGCGCGTCTGCCGTAAAGGCAGCACCCAGTCCCTTTACATCGACAAGCCAGAATGTGACTTGTTGCTCCGGTTCTCCTCCTGCCCTCCCTCTGCTTCCTCCTCTTCATCCTCCATCTCCGTGGTTACGCTTTCTTCTCAGATCCAGCAACCTCAGGGGGAAACCTCCAAGGTGCAGAGACGCTTTTCTGACCCAGACATCGCCTACATGGACGTTGATGCCTGACCAAGCAAAAACCAAAACAAAGAATAATTAAAAATGCAACAATGTACAAATAAATCCAAAAGTTGGCCCAGATTTCAGAAGAGGATAAAAACCGCACACAGGAACAGGACCTGCGAGTGTGAGTGGAACTGAAAAAAAACGTGATAAATTCACAAAGTCAGACTGAAGTGACGCTGATCAGCAGCTGTTACAGCTGTTACCAGAGGGAAACTAATCAGACTTTTGTCGTATTTGACAGTAAAATAACTGGACAAGTTATTGCCAAGCATCTTTTCTATCATTATAAAATATTGCAATTACAGGCTACATCTTCTGTATCTGCTCCCAAGATTTTTTTAAATCGGTAAAACATGAAATTATGGCAGGTTACAGACACAAATTGTCTTTTTATTGTTCTCATAATGAGCAGCGCGTGCTCAATGAATTGTTTGCCCAGTGCCTTGATGTTTTATATGGCGTTGATGAACTCACTTTTCATACCATAATTACTGAACTACTTGTAGAGAGCGGGGTTCAATAGGTGACTTTAGATTTTCTGTTTGTTGCCCTGAACTGACACATGTTCAGACCAAGGACCAAATCCTGCACATTCTGTTTGAATGATCCTTTACCTGCTGCACAACACACACCAGATAGGAAGTGCTTTCAGTTAGCAAAGGGAAACAGAAGCAGCACATGCCACTTTCTCCTCCAAAACTCCGAAAACAAAAACCCAAACCATGATGCCACAATGTTCTTGAAAAGCGCCTCGAAGTCACCCTCCCCGCTGAACGAACGTGATTTCACTCGGCTGTGGACATTATTTACGCTGAGCAAGTTCTGCTGAAGCGCAGCCTCAGCCAACGTTGTATAAAATGAAATGTAATACTAATGTTTCTCTGTCTGCTGAATGATGTTCTAGTTTGGATTATGAGAAAGATGTTCTGATGTGTAACAGAGTGTATGTTTGGGACTGAATGATACAAGCTGGAATGGTTATTGGTATTAACATGGAAATACAGCACATGATGCTTGTAACACCTGCTTCTGTGTCTTTTCTTTGCCTACGAGTTTTGTGTCCATACTGTGACAAAGCAAATAACAAAGCATTTTAAATTTTTTTAAAGTTGCATTATTTTGTGATGAGGAATGAGTTACTTTCTCTCATACTTCTTTACCGTATTTACGAGGCAGGAGTTTACAGAAATCTTGAAACACGGATCATGTCACATGGATTTAGGTAGGTAATTGTGAAGAAGCTATCAAAATGTGATCTGTCTTTTTTCACAAGAGTTCTTGATGTGTGCACTTGTCCTATTGGGAAGTGATTATCTCACTTGACACAAATCAGGTGAGCTGGCATGTTGCTACAAAATGTTAAGTCATAAACGAGCCATCAGGTATTATTTAGATCACCAAAAGTCATGCCCCCCTTTTTTTTGTTTGTTGTTTATATAGAGGGTTGGCAATCATTTTAGAGGTCCACCAACAACAACTTTAAAAAGAGCTGAATGTGGGACAGTACGTAGTCAGAAAAATCCCACTTTCTACTTACTGGTAAATGTCTTAAGTAGATTTGATTTGATATTAATATGAGTTGAAGTTTAGTAGCATTTTTAAAATAAAGTAGATAGAAAATGTAAAATTACACTATTACTATTCATATACATTACTGTATGTATATATAGAGAGAGAGAGAGAGAGAGAGAGAGAGAGAGAGAGAGAGAGAGAGAGAGAGAGAGAGAGA
>JARVGQ010000981.1:18948674-18960238 GCA_031762355.1 Hypsolebias martinsi | reverse complement strand
GACAGAGTGAGGTGGAGGAGGATGACTCGCTGTGGCGACCCCTGAAAAGGGAAAAGCCGAAAGAAGAAGAAGATCTTTAGGCCTTAAAAAGTAGTTTAAATATCCAGTTTTTTTTTGTCCTAAAATGCATTTACTTATGTTTTAAGTTTGTAAATTTGTACTGAAATTTGCAGAAACCCTGTTATTCATGCTTTCACTTAACGTGTCCAATAGGCACAGTCTTTTGACTTGTAACATTAAATCTGAATATTTAGTGTCGTAGATATAAGTTGAGGCTTCACAGAATATCAAAAGTTTATTGACATTGCTACATTAGTGTGAGCAATTGTGAAAATAGCCATCATATTTCAAATGCCACAATCTGCAAACCAATTATAAACTTATCTCAAAATTAAGGAAATTTGTTTTTGGTTGATGAATTTGTTTTAAGGTCAAGTTTATTTATCGTCATGCATGTGGTGGTATGAAATTGTGTACACAGAGTCCTAGTTACATCCAACAAAAATACAAATTGCAAAAGAAAAACTGTATAAGATCTAAGATATTAACAAAGAAATACGCTAAACTAAGAATTCGCTAAGCGCTAATATTACAAAAAAAAAAAAAGCCGAACAACAGCAGCACGAACATGAGTCTGTGTGAGCAAATGAGTGCAAATGAACACAGCAGCTTGAAATAAATCAGCAGCATATCAGCAACATGGATAGTCAGCAGCACATATCAACAATCATGTGGCATTACAGTGATTTATTTAGTTTCACAGTGATAATCCTGATTAGAGATTCATGAGTCTAACAGCCTCAGGGCAGAAGGGTCTCTTCAGGGGCCGAGATGGAGTAGAGGTAGGTCAGCCGACTCAGGACCAGGAAGTCCCTGGCTCGATCCCCAGCCATTCTCACATGTCATGGTGTCTCTGGTGTCCCTAATTGTTCCTCGGGTGCTTACCGTACATAGCTGCCTATTGCTCCATCTGAGTGTATCCTAGGTGCGATGGGTTATAAATGCAGAGAACCAATTTCTTCCTTGTATGGAAATGTCCAATGATGACAACACATAGCACTTTACTTAATGTGGTTCTACACTTAATGCTCTTCAATCTTCTTCCCAAAGGGAGCTGGATAAAAAGTTTGTGTGCTGGGTGAGTGAGGTCCTTCATGAAGCATTGTAACAATGCTTCTTGGCAATGAATCTTATACCAGTGAAAATCATGTTTATTTTTCTTAAATGGTGTGTCATTTGGTAGCCAACTGCTTTTATGGGTTGAGTAACAGAGTGTAGTATGTGGGTTGCACTCCTGAAAAACTTGCTGAACCTTTTTGCCAATGCTGAACAGATTATTCTGCTATTGACTCTTGCATGGTGTAGTTTATTGCAGATATCCACATCTCTGGTCTTTGTGCCCCACTGTCCTGTATGTTTTAGCTGTTTCCCTGTTTCAACACACCTGATTCAAATAATGGATCATCAAGTCAAGCAGAAGCCTGTCAATGAGTCATTCATTTCATTCAGATGCGTTGAAGCAGGGAAGCATCTAACACACGTAGGACACTGGACTATGAGGACCAGTAGTGGTGTAACGGTACATGTGGGTATATTGAACCGTTTTGGGACAGTATATTCGGTTTGGTCCACATGTGTACCATTTCTGTGATTTTTTTTTTTTTTCACTCATTAAATTTTATTGAGAGATTATGTGCTGCTGAACTAAAGTTCCTAAGCGTGTTTCAGCATGGCACTATTATCTTGCAGCATGTGTAGCATTAGCAGCCTAGTAGGCAATGAAACAATCCATCTTGTTGAGGTCTCCTGTTTGGAAATGTTATGGCTTTCTTGTTAAAAGACGTGAACAAATCCTAAGCTGTGTGTCGAAGTTTCACAGAGATTGGATCTGCAACAGCAACACGTCTAACTTGCTAACACACTTGAAATGACATCATCCAAATGTGAACGTAGTTTGGTTCAAAGACCGATAACAGCAGCATTTAAACAATCTTTATCAGGTAATTCAGATCAGTCCAAAGCAATAACACAAGCTGTAGGAGTTTTTAAAGCTCTGGATCAACGTCTGAATTTTGTTGATACGCCGGCTTTAAGCATATGCTTAAAGTTCTTGAGCCCTGCTGCCTATGACATCCATCACGTCAACACTTCAGCCACAAAGTTGTAGCAGTACTTTATGAAAAGCTAAAACTGATATTGTCAAGCCCTGCCACATAGATGATGAGTGGGAAAGGATATTCAACCACCTCATATGATGACTGTGCAAGAAGAGGTGTTGTAATATTGTATTATTGTGATCTAATTAACTTTTTTAATTTAAAATTAAAATCTTATTAACTCTTTTTTTTTTTTTAATCTCCGTGTTGATTGCAGTCTGAGGATGATAGCAGCTGAGTCTTCTTCATTCACCAGATCACCTCCAGCTAAGAAGTCTGTAATAACTGAACTTGTTTATTTGGTATATTTTCAAATTAAACATTTTGTAAGTCTTTATTTTGGCCTTTTTCATACCGAAAATCAACCGAACCGAGCCCTCCTTGAAACTCAACTGAACCGAAATGTGATTTTTAGCGTACCATTACACCCGTAAGGATCAGGGTTGAGGAACTCTGGTATATTGGACTGGACAATTGAAGTTTGAAGAAACACAACACATTGGCAATTTAACAGTTTTTATTTATTTAACAAACAGAGGGCTCAGTAGCATGTGGAGGAACCATACTCAGCCACAACAGCTTGTCATCTCCCTCTCATGTTGCTCACCAACTTGGTCACTCACTGCTGTGGGCTGTGTCCCATCGCTAAACCAGCATTTGTTGCAGGTCAGCCAGTGTGATTGTGTTGGTCAAATTCTGGAGGCAGATTCAGATTAAACTCTGCTCTGTGGGAGCAAGCGTTGCCATCTTGCTACCAAAAGGTCAGAACAAGAGCAGAGCAAGCTCTGCTGTTTAACCTAAAAATACATTTTCTAACAAATATGGCACCATTTAAGCGGAAATAAACTGGCTTTAATAGTAATAGGATGTATTGCCAAGAAGCATTGTTACAAAAAGCAATATTGCTAGATATGGGCACAAGTGACTCCCGTGACCCTGAAAGGAAGAAGCTGGTAAAGGTCGCTACTAATACTGCAGTCACATTCTACGTAAAGTTGGCAGCTTTTCTTAATTATGTTGTTCCACACTAGTATGCAAACAATTACTTTATTTTTTTTTAGGGACCACTAAACTTGATTCTCTTTGTGCTTTTCTCTAATTTAACATGATGGGACAATCTCTTCGAAACTGGTTTAGGGAATGATTTCGGATGCTTTTTATTAAATATATTTTTTAATAGGTTTAACAGACGTTTGTACTGTATCTGCTTTCGTTAACGGTCTGAGATGAGTTTGCTCATCTTTTCTGGGACAACGTCACTGCGTTCCACACACATGCACACGGTCTGTGGTTCCCTCAGGGTTGGGCCCATAGCTGCAGCCTCGGCTCTGGATGGCTCTAACAGAACTTGGGAGTCACAGAGTTCAGATAAACACTCTCCCTTTAAGAAGCCCGTCTGTCTGCCTGTGTGTCTGTGTTTTCAGTACAACAGCCCAAAACATTCCCCCTTTCTACGCTGCAACTAGAGCATTACTTTTGAATATATAAATTTCTGTCTGGAGGCGAGACAGACAAACAACATAGCCTAAAAATGTTCTTATTATTTATTGTTTTGGATAGCTTGTGTCTTTGTTTCCAACCCACGAGCTGGCCTTGATTGGAGGGATTTATCAAAAGCTTGAACTAAGAGACACCAGGAGGAAATGACTATTTTGATTCAAACAGTACCAGTGGGACTTTTCCAGGTCTTTATACTAAATTATGTTTTGAGGACAGCTTTGTTTCTAAAGGTTGAAAGTGGGGGCACAGTTTGGGTAACCTTGTGAATGTTTGTCCTGTTATAAAAAAAATATATAGTTGCATAATGAAAAATTAAAAGCTCAATAAAGATGCAATCTAAGGAGAACACGCTGATTTGATTACTCTTAAATATACTGTCATTGATCTAGTGTGATCTCATGTTCCCATCTGATTTAAGGGCTTTTTTTAATAGGAAAAATCTGATCCAACTTTTTGTTTTTCTTTAGATGATAAATCAGTGGCACATGTGCGGCTTTTCCCAAACCCAAACACAATCTTTTTAAACTAATACCTTAGCAGATAAAATATTATTGGCTTTAAGTGATTTAAAAAGAGGTAATATGATTTTTGAGGGAGTTTTAAAGCATCACGCTCCTCGTCTCTGTGCAGTAACCTGACTTCTCACCGTACAAGACATGCCTCTTGTGAGCATATTTCCTGAGAGGCACTATCGTGACCTAATGGCACAGGGAGTTTGTGTGGGTACGTGAGTCCTTGCATGTTTGCAGGGGGAGGATGTCACGGACCAAACTGAGAGACGGAAACAAACTATAGCCTGTTGGGAACTGCAGCTGGTGGCTATGCCTTGTTGTTTCGGTTGTTTGTGACGCTTCTTTCTTTGATCGCTTGTCAATAAATATCAAGAAGGCCCAAATGGGAGCGAGTATAATCTGATGTCAACTTCAAAGCTTATAAGCATAAGGGGACTTTTATTAAATTTATTAGAAAGAGTATCCTTCAAAAACATCAGCAAATTCAGAGTAGTTTTCTGGGTTCTTAAGTTGTAGCGCAACATTCATTTAGCTGCTGCCATGTTTTTTCTTTACAAAAACTTAATCCAAAGAATAAACATGACATATTCAGTTTACATATTTGTCACATCTGCATTTTATAGAGCAAAGCAAAAGACGATAGGATTGAGGAAAATAAACCAAAAAGGAAACCTACTTGGAAAAAAAACGAATACATGTCAGATGAAATGCTCGTTCATTAAATGTTTCTGAGCAGTCAGCCTTGTTTGGATTTCTCATGTCAGCTGGGTTTCCGATCAGCACCGCACCAAAACACCGCCGAGCATCCCTGCTTCATACCACTCATTTCTACTGATTCTGTTTCTGATAACACAAAATAAACTGTTTAAACTGGTTAAAACTTCTACAAAGGCAATGGTATGGCATTTATTCAAGAAAGTGCTTAGTGATAAATCCACATTCAGACACTTCTTGTGTAAAATGCTTTGTTACATTTGCACTTATTTCTTATGAAGATTGAGACACATATTTTTGTTTATTCATTAAAAACTAATTGTTGATTTTGTCTTTGTGTGTGTGTTTGTGTGTAGGTTGATGTGTGACCGTTGTGCAGGTCCCTGTCCTAAAGAGTGTAAAGGAAATAAGACGATTGACTCAGTGACCTCTGCCCAGGCTTTAAGAGGCTGCACTATTATAGAGGGCAATATGATCATTAAGATCCGAGGAGGAAGTAAGTAGCTTTACCCATAAACTCTGGCAATGAAGGCTAGAGGTTCTGTTTGTTGTGTTTAGTGTCTGACTGCTACCTTTACTCTTTTTTTTTTTTGTTTTTAACTTTCAGATAACATTGCTGCTGAGTTGGAGGCTAGTTTGGGACAGATTGAGATAATCAAAGGTTATCTGAGCATTCGCAGAGCCTACGCCTTGGTCTCCCTCTCGTTCTTACGAAAACTACGCCTCATCAAAGGAGAACATCTTGAAGGAGAGTAAGTTATTTTTCCTCGTCTGTCCCACTCCATTTTTTTGGTCCTGTCACGCAGCAAAAGGAGGGAATTGGAAGTATCCTCCGTGCATCCGTAAAGATTGTGAGCACAAAAGCTTGAAAAATAAGTGAAGTACCAACTTACACTTTAGTTTATGGCTGCACCAGGCATAAGGAATGTTCCTTTAGAGAATTATGTTGCCAAGTCCAAATCCAAGATGTCCACTGTCATTTATATGTAAACTTTGTGAGCTGGATAACTTGGAAAAATAAGCAATGGACCAACTTCCAGTGAAGTTGGTGTTTGTATACAGTGCATCCAGAAAGTATTCACCACACTTCACATTTTCTACATTTTATGGTCCAAATTGTATTAAATTAAACAAAGGCTGTGAATACTTGCGTGAACGTGATTTCTTAGTTTTCTACTTTTAAAAAAATTGCAAAAATCTCAATCTTTTTTCATGTTATCATAATGGGGAATTGTGTGTAGAATATTGAGGAAAGTGGTTAATTTAAAACAATTTGGAAAAAGGCTGTAACAGCAAAATGTGGAAAAAGTGAAGCGCTGTGAATATATTCCAAACACACTGAATATTTTATGCTTTCTAGTTTTGATATTGCTTAAAAGTAGTGTATAGTTTCCTCAAATGATTACAGTGTCTGAAAATTAATCTAGAACACCCCTTCCTGGTAGTGAATTAAATTGCTCCCTCCGCTTGCCAGGATCCATCTCTCTGTGATGCCTCTGACATACAAAAAAAACTAGCTCTGTTTTTATACACAGTGTAACTCCTACCCACTTGAATATCTTTCACCAAAACAGTAAAGTTTACTTGCATTCCCTTTTCAATTCCAGTCCCAAAACATCTCCAAAACTACAACCATTCACTCTTTAAATCCTTCAACACTGTTGAGGTACCTCTAGTTATCGTCTGCTCAATGGTTCATTTATTTATCTGCTTTTCCATTGTCTTGTTTTAGTACCTTTGCATTTTATGCACTGGATAACCAGAACCTCCATCAGCTGTGGGACTGGTCCAAGCACAACCTGACCATAGAGCGTGGCCGTATGTTCTTCCACTTCAACTCTAAACTTTGCATGTCAGAAATCACCAAGATGGAGGAGGTCACTGGAACCAAAGAGCGTAATCAGAAGAATGACATTGCTCTGCGCACCAATGGAGACCAAGCTTCCTGTGAGAGAACTCAACAAACATGTTTACTGAGCTGCTGTATACATGTCCACTCTTTCACTGACAGTAATTAAAATACATTAGGGGTGTAACGGTCCATGTATTTGTTCCATGACAGTCTGGTATAGGTGTTTGGTATAGGTACAGTATACAAACTAGATAACAACTAGTCACATGTGATCACTGCTTTCAGAGCATACATGTTTTATTTTGCTCAAAGCCCCAACAGAAACAGGAAGCAGAGGGCAAAACTATAAAACTCTCAACATCAGTGAAACCATGTCTGGTTCAGAATAACATGCAGACATGTTTGAAGGCCTGCATGTTTAATTCAAAGTAAAAAGGAAAAGCTCTCTGGGGCCAGTGATAGCAAACTGCTGCAGCAAGGAGAAACAACATGCATGTATGGCAATAATTTTTATTATGTATTCAAAACTTTGAAAAGTACTGTGGTGAGGCAGATGTATATTTATTCAACACCACTGCTGTTGAGGATAATTTTTCCACACACTCAGACCACTGAGAAACTAGGTTTGAGTGTTTCACGTTTCATTATGTTATGTTTTAACTGTGATGTTATTCAGTGTTGTGATATTTTTCTTTATTATTATGATATTAATTAAACACTCATTTTTGTATTTTTTTTAGCAATTTTTTTAAAAGAACATTTCAAAGTTTATCAGACTTTTTATTAAACTCACATTATTGTTTATGATTCATATTGGATGAAATGGACAGAAACAAATGCTTTTATTTTGTAGTGGAATCATCAGCTGACATGTCACCTTGCTGTGTATGACTTCTACCTTAGAGCCTCCCTGTTAACGAGTAGTTATTTTTTTCAGTCTCTGCTGTTAGAAGTTGTCCATTAAAAAACAAAAAAAACACTTGCATTTGTTTGTGTTTCGTGTTGTACCAAACTGTGACCCTCATACCGAGGTATGTAGACTTAATGCGTACTGTTACACCCCTAATGTTCTGTGCATTTTTAGTTGCAATGAAGTACTGAAAACATAGTACTATAGTACATCTTTAAATGTAATAGATTTGTACTTTAAATACAGTTAACAGTTTTTATCAACAAATTTAAACAACGTCCATGTTAAAACAGAACACTTTAGTGATCTTTTTGGGTGTAAACAAAGACATGTTCTGAGGATTACTTGTTTTGTCTTTTAGGTGAATCAAAAAGTCTGAAGTTCACCTCCATCAAGGCCTCGCATAACATGATCATCCTGAGGTGGAGCTCGTTCTGGCCGGCGGACTTTAGAGACCTGCTTGGATTCATGGTGTTGTACAAAGAGGCGTAAGTTGGACTTCTGTAGATTTTACCACAAAACAAACTGATTGATCTTAAGATCCACTGATCAGGCTTCATCATGTTGCTGCTTTTAGACTTTGACAAATAATAATAATTTAAAAAAAAAGTTTATATTTCAACTCAACACAAACAACCTGAGAAATATACCAGATGTTATTCTACATGAATACTTTCTATTAAAATTGCTGTTTTTAAACGCTATTTACAGTTTGTACATTTTTTATTTTAATCTTTGTCTTTTTGTTGTCTGCAGTCCATACAAGAATGTGACAGAGTTTGATGGACAGGACGCCTGTGGCTCAAACAGCTGGGTGATCGCCGATGTTGATCCACCACCTCGCCCAACGGATGGCAAGAAGGTAGACGATCCAGCGTACCTGATCCGACCGTTGAAACCCTGGACCCAGTACGCCATCATGGTCAAAACCCAGCTGTCTGCACCTGATGAGCGTCAAGTTTATGGAGCCAAAAGTGAAATTATTTACGTTCGCACTAATGCTTACAGTAAGTTAAACACTCATGCAAAATTAGATTTTTTTACTTTTGATTTAAGGTTGACTGTTCTCATGCAGTTGTTTTGCTGTTCCACCCCCCCTCCTCCTCCTCCAGGGCCCTCTGTACCTCTGGATCCCATCTCATCCTCCAACTCCTCCTCCCAGATCATCCTGAAGTGGAAGCCTCCAAACAGCCCAAATGGCAACATCACCCACTACCGTGTCATCTGTCGTAAGCAACCAGAGGACAGCGACCTCTACAAGTTTGACTACTGCCTGCAAGGTGAGTATCTGAGAAGTACCTTGGAACCATCTCAGCTGTTCCTTTCTCCTCCTTTTGTCTGGATTTCCTCCTCACATCTGTCTTTTGTGTTCAGGAATGAAGCCGCCGTCTCGGATCCCGACCTACCTGGACATTGAGGAGGAGCAGAAATGGAACCACACAGATGATTCCACCTCTGAAGGAAAATGTTGCACCTGTCCTTTGACAAAAAGTCAGATAGAGAAGGAGCAGCAGGAGATTGAGTATCGCAAGACCTTTGAGAACTACCTCCATAATGAAGTGTTTGAGAGCAGGTAGGCAGTTCACCACCAACGCCTCCTGTCAACATTTGCACTTGTGTTTTGGCTACGAGACTTCTTATTTTTCTTTTCTGTCTGCATGACAATCCAACGAGTTTATCGTGTCAATAGTTCCCACAGATTTTTAGAAAATATGCAGTTTTTATCTCCTGTTCAGCTATAGCTACTAAAATTGATTTTATTCTGACCATTTATGTTAAAAGGGGAAGTATCCCAGGTATGGCTGCCACATGTCCCTTAAAACATGGAATTGTCACATACAGTATTAGATTGTGCATCCTGTTTTTAACCAATACAAGACGGGGTTTGTTCTGTGTTTCCTGAAACGCAGCGTCATGCTTTCCACTTTTTGTGTGAAAAGGTTGATTGGGTAAAACATTCAGGATCTTAGCCAGTCAGAGGCAGAGGAGGGCAGGTCTGTTAGTGAAGGGTCAGTAATGAGTGTCAGTAGCTCACCTTGCTACAACTCAGGTTTACCACTGAAATGTTTAGAAGTGCTGACGTGAGTTGGAGGATTTAAATTTGTGGCTAAAAAAGTGTAAAGGGAAACGACTGACGGTATCTGTAAAAATAGGTGAAACTTTTCTGTGGCTCATAAAACATGCTGCGCACGTACACTGCAGGTGAGCAACATCCCTACTGCTATTATTGACGGGTTGAAGCTAAAACTTCACCTCTTTCCATACAATTATTCAGTTTTACTGAACTCATTTATTAAAGCTATTTTTTATTATCAATTGACATTTATAAATTAAAAAATATTTTTTAATAATACTTCACATATACTGTATTTTCCACCGTACATGTCGCACCACCGTATAAGTCGCTTCAGTCCAAGTATGTCCAATAAAGTGGAAAAATTCATAAACATGTTGCACCGCCATATAAGTCGCATCTATTATGCATCACCGCTGATGCGTCGCGTATGTCACGCGTCACCGCTGACAGCCCGGAAATGTGGGCCGGTGTTTTGCCAAAAATGGATTGGCTGCCAAATGGCCACAGGAGCATGCACAGAAGGACTTTAACAAGATTAAAACTTAAAAACAATTATTTATTTGCTGGAAATTATAGCAAAGGTGTGTCTGAGCTGAACTTTTCCTTAATAAATGCACATAATGGTCAAATCAGCTGAATAAAAAAATGGTAGTGTTACTGCCTTGGTTCTGTGAAGCGTGGACGCGCAGAGAGTGGAAACGCTGCATTTCTTTAAAATTTAACAAGATAAACAACAAAAAAAATGTGTTTGCTGACATTATAGTAAAGGTGCGTCTCAGCTGAACTTTTCCTTAATAAATGCACGTAATGGTCAAATCAGCTGAATTAAAAAAAAATAGTTCTGCTGCAAAGTAGGCACGCGCAGCGAGCGTAAACGATGCATTTCTTTATAATTTAACAAGATAAGCACCTAAAAAAATTGTTTGCTCAACATTTTAGCAAAGGTGTGTCTCAGCTGAACTTTTCCTTAATAAATCCACATAATGGTCAAATCAGCTGAATTTAAAAAAGATTTTGCTGCCTCGGTGCAGCGCAGCATGCACGCGCGTGGAGCCGGTGCATTTCTTAGAACTTTAACAAAAATATTTATTTGTTTGCTGACATTATAGTAAAAGTGTGTCTCAGTTGAACTTATCTTAATAAATGCACTTTGACGGTTAAAACATGGTAAAATGAAGCAGAAGAAATAAAGCGGCTTTATAACTACGACACGCTCACCCGCCCATAATGATGACGGAAACACTTTTTTTTTTATTCAAACCAGTTGAATTCTTCATCCTCTTTGTCACTGGTGAAGAGTTCTGCCAACTCCTGAGGTACCGGTAGGTGATGCATCACTCAGAGCACTGCCTCCTCTTCCTCCTCCACGTCAGCTCCAGCGAACATCCTGGCCTTCCTGAACCCCAACTGGATGGTTTCTTTAGTGACTGAGGTCCAAGCTTTATCCATCCATCCGAGGACCTGCTGGAACGTTGTGTGGCGCATCTGTCCTGTAGCCGTGAAGCTGTGCTCTCTGTCCACCATTCACTCCTCCCAAAGGCGGCGCAGAACTGCTTTGAAGCTCCAGTTCATAGAAATGTCCAGAGGCTGCAGCACTTTGGTCAAGCCTCCCAGGATTCATTCATTCAACCTTTACTTAAACAGATAAATCACAATGAGCCTCAAAGACTCATTTACAAGTGAGATCTGATGAAAGACAATAAGTGGTGAAAAATGACACATAGGGTTTGGAGACAAAAAAATTCTTAACATATTGTGATCTCTGCATGTAGATCAAAAATGTGTTGATGAAAAAATCTCGCACACACAAGCACATTATGATGCCGACATTACGCAGAGGGGG
>JARVGQ010000981.1:18933527-18946217 GCA_031762355.1 Hypsolebias martinsi | reverse complement strand
TGACGTCACTGAGGCGGAAGCCGTAAACGCGAAACAGCCGGTAACCAAGACAGCCGGAAACCGAGGATCACCTGTATTGATATTTAGCTGCTGTAGCTGTAGCTGTAGCTTGAACAATATGCCTTGAATACAGAAATGATTAGAAATCAATGGCTTATTCAAAATATCAACTATTTCTTCTGTCAAATCATTTTTCTTCCTTTTGCACCAGAATAGTAGTGTACAGTCTTTTTATTGTAGGTTATAGGTTTTCTTTGAGGTTTGTACTTTCTACACACTTTCCCTGTAGTTGGAGGTGTCACAGGTTTACAGAGTTGATGTCAGCTGAACATTTGAGGCAGAAATACTCGTTTTCTTTGGTGGTTTGGTCACTGGATCTAACGCTGCAAAGAACGTGTTATTAAAATGCAGCGCTTTATTCTGTAGCTGTTTGTTTCGCAGGAATAACCCCAAGGAATTAAAAAATATATATTTTTAATTTTGAATCTGGGTCTTAGTTGGGGTCACACAGTGTTGGAGTGTAATGTGATACTGTTGTTTAACATTGTGATGATCACTACACACAAGCCTAACTTTCTCACTCCTCCTTTTATTTTCTAATTATTTGATTTTATTTTTTGATAGTTAAAATTCTCGTTGGTTAAACTATTGTTTTTCCTTGTTGTGTGAACAGCTTGATCCAACGTCACAGAATGAGTGTCCCCCCTACCCCTCCATCTTTATCACTGAAGCTGAACAATATTCTTCTCGTTTTGTCCAGGACCACACTGCTTGTGTGTCTCGACCAGCGTATCTCAAGACAAATGGGATGAAGCTTCACCTCGTTCACCCTGGAAACTACAGCGTGAGGGTCCGGGCTACCTCCTTGGCAGGAAATGGCTCTTTTACAGAAACAACGTATTTCTTCATGCCCAGCTGTAAGACTACTGACTCATTTCCCTCAAAGCTGTCCACTTTGTATCAAAGCTATTTAAGATTTTTTTTCCATATTAAAGCTTGTTTGTCTGAAATGACCATCTGTTTATTTATTTATTTATTTATTTATTTTTACTGCAGCTGATCCAGGTTTAGTTTGGATTGTGATGGGTCCGGTCATCTGCCTCATCCTGCTGCTGTTTGTAGCAGGTGGTGTGTTTTACATCATCAGGAAGAGGTGAGTTACGCGGCCAGTCTGAATACTGTGAGTCCAGATGTTTTTAGAAGCATACAGAAGATGAATGGATCAATGCCACGCTGGATAAACTTTGTCTTTGGTTAGTTTGCGACATCCGAGTTATTTTGTGGTTGTGTTGCAGGCAAACAGAAGGCCCGCTTGGAGATCTCATCACCTCACCAAACCCTGAATACTTCAGCGCCAGCGACAGTAAGGAAAATATTCTTATAGAAATCATAATAACAGTGCGTTAACGATCTTGCTTTCTGTGTGCAACCCCAGTTCTGAAAAAGTTGGGATGTTGTGTAGAATGTAAATAGAACCAGAATGAAACGTTTTGCAAATCTCATAATCCAATATTTAATTCACTATGGAACAGCTCTTGAGTTTTCCTTGCTCGGTTTTTCATTTCATGAGGTGCCAGCTGCTTTCAGTTAGTGAGACGTCTAGACTGCAGGCAGGGTCAGTTCAGCACAAGGACTCTTCTACTGCAAAGACATGATGTTTATGTAGTCTAGTATTGTCTTGCTAGATGCTCACTGAAGAATCATTGTCTGAATGGGAGCATATGTACTGGTATATACTTTTCTGCATTGATGGTACCATTCCAGATGTGTCAGATGCCTGTCCCATTGGCAGAAATGCACCTCCATGCCATCAGAGAGGCAGGGTTTTGAACTGTGTGCTGATAACAAGCTAGATGGTTCCTCTGCTCTTTAGAAGAGAGGACATGGTGTTCATGATTTTACTAAAAATAACAGTTTCCGCTTTGCTTGAGTGCATTTGTAAAAGCTTTGGCACAGAGAAGAGAAGGTGGCAGCGTTTCTGGGTCTGGGTGGAGTTCGTTTGGCTTTTTCTTTGCATGTGAGAACCATATCTAACCAACATTTGTGGATACAGTTAGCTGTGTTTACAGACAATGATTTGGGATGAGCCCATGCAGTGATAAGAATTGGACCTGGTTTTAAAATGGTTTCACCTGAGGGACCAGTGATCACAGGTGTCCACTCTTAACTTTCATCCTTGTTATTTGACCACAGGAGTTTCTCCAGATTATTAAACCTGTTTGACTGGTTGAAGTCTTCACAAATTTCCAGTCTCTCAAAAATGCTCTTTTTATACTCAGTCCTCCTACTGGCCTGTTGCCATTTAATCTTTTTAGTTGCATAATGCTCCTCCATCTGTTTCTTGTTTGCACTACTTACTTTTACAGCTTGTGATGGTCCTGTCTCATCTATTTAGACATTTGTTGCTGCAAAACATTTCTAAATTTGTTTTGTTTAAACATTTAATATGGTTACTATTTTCCATTATTAGTAAACTGTGTGTATCAGATTTGCAAACCACTGAGTTCTGTTTTTATTTACATTTGACACCTTTTGTTGCATTTACCTGTTAACTTGCTGAGACTTGGATAATTAAAATAAAAGACGTGTTATTTGTAGGCGGCAGATTCTAGGTTTTTGTGTTTTGTGCAGTGTATGTTCCTGATGAGTGGGAGGTGCTGCGGGAGAGGATCACGCTGCTCAAAGAGCTTGGTCAGGGCTCCTTCGGCATGGTGTACGAAGGAATCGCTCAAGACATCATCAAAGGAGAACCAGAGACTCGCGTCGCCGTCAAGACGGTCAACGAATCGGCCAGCCTGCGAGAGAGAATCGAATTTCTCAACGAAGCTTCGGTCATGAAGGCCTTCAGCTGTCACCACGTGGTACGAATGACCCTTTTTTTAAACATGACGTCCTGCTTCAGTTCTAACCTCCATATGAAATTTTTCACCAGTCCTGACGAGTCCACCAAATTTGGTGAGTTTTTGGATATGATAAAGCCCCCAAGGCCATTTCATTTGACGGAAGAATAAAAATAATTAAAAAAAAAAAAAAATAATAATAATAAACACAACGATTACAATAGGCCTTCGCAGCGCTTCAACACGCTGAGGCCGACCTCCATGTGTTCGTCAGATACAGGCTGTTACAGCTTCTTCTTCTTGTATATGAAAGCAGCGAGTGACTCAGAGAATCATGACTTGCTTGTTGTGTTGAAGCGGCCATATTGACACAGTTTGACTCCAAAACAAATGTTCACACTCGGCGAGGGATCGTGGCTGCCATGTCGGTTTCATTACATGACCTACTAAGCACCAATTAAAATGCCACATGTTGTCCTGTCGGCTGCACAAACCCATGCTGAGATGGTTATTCACTATGTGAAGAGGGGAGAATCAATATTTTTGGAGCAGTGATTTATGCATGTGCCAGATTAGTAAGCAGCTGTTACTAAAATTTTATTTGTAACACATTTGAAAAGCTACTGAGTTTAACAATTTACTTGTTTTGACACGAGGTAATTTTCATGAACCTGTTTATTTGTGCCCGCAGATTAAAAATGAAACTAATTGTGCGTTTAAGCTTTGGTGACAAGTTTCCAAGAAATACTTTTTACTTTTACTGCACCTTGGTCTAATTTCCTTGAAATTTCAACTCATTTAATTGGAAATAAATTCAGCTTATAGGCTAAACTTTAGAGGGAAAAAAAATCATTTTTAAATATTTAAAGTAAAATTTTGTGCACATTGAGTTCAAATTTGGCGTTAGTAGCCGAGAGTCCTCCTAATACATTTAGATACTAAAACAGATCATGCAAGCTCTGTTTAAAACCTTCAAATAACAATTGCAGCACATTGTTGGCAAAATATTTAATGAACCACTTGTCAGATTTGAATAAAATCTTTAGAAAACTCATTTACTTTTAGACAATTTAGGCTGACTACTGTACTTCAGCTAATCGACCTTTGCAAACACAAAAAAATGACTATCTTTGAGACTGAAATCTCTCCTAACACCATTTTCAAGATGTGTCCACAACAGCTGCGTATTATTTTAACGTATTGTCTGTTTTTGCTTGTTTTGCAGGTGCGTCTGTTGGGGGTCGTATCCAAAGGTCAGCCCACTCTGGTTGTGATGGAGCTGATGATTCACGGTGACCTGAAGAGCTACCTGCGGAGTCTGAGGCCAGACTCTGAGGTGCGTCCTTTTGCTTATCTGCTCACTCTGAACAAAAAAAAAAAAAAAACAACTCAGAAAAGCCTAATTTAATTAAATTAAAGACATAATATGAAAAATGTCCAGATTGGAGAAGATGACCTCAATAAAAGATGTGTAGTTGTGAGAGTTTCACGCACATTTGACGAACTGAATTCACCTTTCTTGCAGAACAACCCGAAGGGCTCTCCTCCTCCTACTCTAAAGGACATGCTGCAGATGGCAGCAGAAATCGCAGACGGCATGGCCTACCTCAACGCCAAGAAGTTTGTCCACAGAGACCTGGCAGCCAGAAACTGCATGGTGGCTGAGGACTACACCGTCAAGATTGGAGGTACAGACGTTTGTGCTTGCTTCGTTTTGCAGTGTCCCCCACACGCTGGTTAGCTCGTAAAGAGGCGTTGAAGTGGATTTTGGCTGACATTCTTTGTCTCACCCACTGTCAGACTTCGGTATGACCCGGGACATTTACGAGACGGACTACTACCGTAAAGGAGGGAAGGGTCTGCTTCCTGTCAGGTGGATGGCTCCAGAGTCTCTGAAGGACGGCGTCTTCACAGCCCACTCCGACTGCTGGTAGGTCACACCTCAGCAACCAGGCTTGTTATCCTGACTTCGTACATCTAACACGTAATCACATGGTGTGTGTGTGCGTGTGTGTGTGCAGGTCTTTTGGAGTTGTACTGTGGGAGATCAGCACTCTAGCAGAGCAGCCTTACCAGGGTTTATCCAATGAGCAGGTCCTGAAGTTCGTCATGGATGGAGGATACCTGGACCGACCAGAGAACTGCCCCGAGAGGATGTAAATACCAACCAGATTTTTATTTTTGTTTTTTTATTTGTATTTTTTTCATCATCATGAATGTCCCCCAAAGAGAGAAAGCATCGGGCTGCACCTCACCTGACCTCACGTCACATTCTGTGTTGACTTTACCAGAGTATTTCTCATTAGCGTTTAGGGGAGTAAATACAAATAAATAAATAAAAAACATACTTTGATCACTTGAGAGCTGCAGAACAACTGATATAGTTTATACAGCAGCAATTATTGGAGCCTAAAAAATAAAATAAAAAATCCAAGAAGTTCACTTTTTTTTGGTCAAACTGCCGATTCCAGTTTCTGCCAGTAGGTGGCGGAGTTCTACCATTTGGTGAGGATTAGGACCTAAACTTCCTAAACAATGAGTCCAAAATTAATTTTTAATAGTTTATGTCATAAAATAATCAATTGTACCCCGTTAATAGAAATTTATATTTGTATAGATGATAGTATAAAATGTTTTTAATAACATTCTAACATGATCATTGTAAAATCTTGTAAAAATCTGCTATTCTTTCTTCTCGGGTTGATCATTTCAGCCACAGCCTGATGCAGATGTCCTGGCAGTACAACCCCAAGATGCGCCCGACGTTCCTCGAGATCATCGAGATGCTGCGGGACGACCTGCACCCGTCCTTCCAGGAGGTCTCCTTCTTCTACAGCGAGGAGAACAAAGTCCCCGAGACAGAGGACTTCGACCTGGACCTGGACAATATGGAAAGCATCCCGCTGGACCCTTCTTCTTATTCCCAGAGAGAGGAGAGCTTAGGCAGGGACAGCGCCCCCTCGGTGGCCCTGAGGGGGAACTACGAGGAGCACGTTCCCTACACGCACATGAACGGTGGCAAGAAGAACGGAAGAATCTTATCGTTGCCCAGATCTAGCCCCTCCTAACATTTACTTTGAAGTGACTCGTTTCACCTTTGCCACCCTCCCTCCACTCTTTCTCTCGTCCAATCTGTTGGTTTTTTTTCTGTCTTTCATGTTTTGAATGATTTTCTTGTCTCAGAGAAGAAAAGACGCAAATCTCAGGACTTTTAATTTTCTTCCTCGTGGCTGCCGAGCACAGGCAAGCAAGGGATGCAAACACTTTTTTAAAAAACTTGCTCCACGACACATCAGACTTTATAATGGCAGGATCTGTTGCGAGAGACGGCCATGTTTCCAGGAGTTCTTGTGATGGGGGGGTGTGGGAATTCAAAATGAAACAAAACAAAAACTGTGAACACAACAGACTTTATAGCCAACCAAGAAGGCTGCTCAGACTCGTCTCTTCCACCAATCTGCATTTCCACATTTCTGTGAAATATGTTTTCCCTTCTCTTTTTTTTTGTTTCTCTAAATGAAATCTTTTATTCAGATCGTGGCCTTTTAAAATGTGGCCTACAAAGAAAGAATCACGTCGCTCAAACTCGTTTCCTTTTCTACTCAAATCCGTGGGATGATATGCAAAGACTCGATCGTAGAACAAACGTCTATTCCCAGAGAAATGGTTTTGTTTTTGGATTTCCAAACTACACACAGAATCATCAGGTATTTGGTAAATAGATTTAATTTATTGGCTTTATACTTTCCCCCCTCCTTTTTTTATATAATTTCTGTTCTCACTATGTGGCTGAAGGATATTTAAAGTAAAAAGTTGGACAAAAAGAGTTCGTCAGACTGACCAATAGCTGCTGCTTTGATATATTTTAGTAGAAATATATAAATTTATATAATATGAATAGCATATATGAAATATTGGTTCTTCCCAACCAATATTTTATATATAATATACTGTATGACATTGTTTTTGTACATATTGTTGTTTATATTTGTAACATTTTTTTCTTTAGAGGCTTTATTAGTGTTTTATTTTTGATTAGATTTTGTCTTTTATTTTGTTTTTGGTCCGTAGTCCCAGAAATCACACTAATCCGGCGTTGGCGCTCCATGACTCAAACCTCCAGCTTCCCTCTTGTTCCTCGCTGCATCTGGATCAGAAACAAACCTCTTTAGACTCTTCATCGTTTCCACTTTCTACAAACCTTGTTCACACTCGCAGTACTTTGTTCATTCAACCTTTATTTAGGCAGGTTAATCTCATTGAGCCTCGAGGACTCATTTACAAGAGAGACCTGGAGAGTACTTGGAAGCAACTAACACATATCAGCGATTTAAAGCTTTACAAAGAGAAACGAGGTGGTCGTTTTCAATCCGCTGCCTTTCTCTGGTCATATCATGGGATTTATGTCTTTGTGCTCCCAGTTGGCTCGTTTTTGTCCGGGAAAATGTTTGTGTGGGAGGGAGCGGTGGGGACCGTGAGGTCGTCCTGTCGCACGCAGCGGTCACAACACCACAGCTGCTAAATTCACTTCAAACTCTTGGGTGTTTTTTAACTATCACCACACCCCACTACATTTTTCTTCCCTTAACCAGTAGCTGCTTAAGGTCTAAAAAGATAAATCAAGATCTCGAGCGTAGGCCTGTCGCAATAAACAATAAATCAATTAATCGCATGATAAATGAAAATTATCGACCTCGTTTTCATTTATCGGCTTTTATCGTTTCTTCGTGTCTCTCTCTTTCTACTGAAGACACTGGATGACAAAATGCTCAACTCCGGTGCTCGTCACTGACCACTCCCTTTCTGGTTTATTTTTAAAATGCATTTTAACAATCCAGAATCACGTTTTTGAATTGTTAAAAGCAGCTAAGCTAACAGGCTGACCTCGAGGAAAAATTATCCGTCTTGTCGAAGCTCCAAAATTCACGGTTGAGACCTGTGCCTTCGTGTGAAAAGTTTTTTCGCAGCATAAAGAAGCTGAGAACTTGTTTAGTGATTTTTTAAATTAAAAGCTTTGTGTTAAAAATGCTACGCTAAAGAGCTCAAACTACACCGAGTGTCAGTCAAAACAAACTTGAATATATTTTCTTAAATTTGACAATAATTACTAATTGTTGTCAAATTTCAAACAATATTATCGTGTATCGCTGTAATTTCAGAGACAATTAATCGCCCAGCAAAATTAGTTATCGTGACAGGCCTATCTACAAAGTATGTCGGGTTGTTGTTGGGTTTTCCCTCATCCAGTCATGGTCCTGTCCTGATTCTGTCCTGATTACTCGCATGTAATTTTCTGATGCTACATCAGCCTCTTTTTGTTATTGTTTAAAAAAATTTTGTTTCTATATCTGCCTCAGGAGTCCTGCCTGTTGACTGGGTTCTAGTCCCCTTGGTCAGACGTCCTGACAGTTTTATGCACAGCATCTCCAGACAACTCTGCAGGACGCACGCACAACTGCTGTGTCTGAACTCCTGCACAACGGCGTATAACATTTCATACAGAATAAATAAGCTTACAGTAAATAATAAAATAAAATAAAATAAAAAAAAACGAGTGAAATGTTTGACATGAATTAACATCATGTACCAAAACAATGGCACTAATTAAGTCAAAATAACAGCTATCAAAATGTCGAAAAGACCGTCCAGTTTATTATCTAAAATAAAGGGATGGATGGACTGTCCTAAGCTGGACAACTGAGGATTTAAGCACCTCAAAGGCCAGAAGAGGACGCCTCCCATGTTTCATGTTCTGAGGGGTCCTGGAGGATGCCCCTCATGTATCCTGTTCCGGGAGGGTCCTGGAGGACGCCCCCAACATTTGCTGTTCCAAGGGGGTCCTTTAGGACACCCCTCCTGTATCCTGTTCGGGGAGGGTCCTAGTGGACGCCTCCTGCAGTTCTTGTTTTCAAGGGGGTCCTGGAGGACGCCCCTCATGTATCCTGTTTCAAGACGGTCCTGGAGGACGACTCCCATGTTTCCTGTTCGGAGAGGGTCCTGGAGGATGCCCTTCATGTATCCTGTTTTGGGAGGGTCTTGGAAGATGCCCTTCACGTCACCGGTAGTCCTGGGATCTCCTTGCCTTTGCCTGTGGGACCTGAGTCTGCTGACATTCTACATCCCTGGGTCTTGCGTTCAGTCACAAATCTTCTACCGAAGAAGACTCTGAACCAGCCAAGTAAGACTCTGAACCAGTCGAAGAAGACTCTGAACCAACCAAAGAAGACTGAACCAACCAAAGAAGACTTTGAGCCAGCTGTAGAAGACTTCCTCCTTGCTGAAAGTCCCATGGCAGCTGTGCCCCCTGAGGTTCCCGCAGCAGCTGCACCCCTGAAGTTTCTATGGCAGGTACTTTACTTAAGTCTTCCATGCCAGCTGGGGATCCTTCCTCCTCTTGCACTCTGTGAAGGTTCTTCTCCACGCCTGGCGTCTTCGCCCCTCAACTGGGGCTCCACACAGCATGAGTGTTCTACTACTTCCTCAGACTTGTTTCCTGATCTGACCCTGTGTTCGGAGCTGCCTCTTGGTCACCCACCTGTCCGGTCTCGGCATATTGGATGACAACCCTGCTGCCCGCCTGAACTTGGGTCCATGTCTTGCCCTTATCCCATTTCACATCCTGAGCCCATGTCATGCCCAGGCTACACTCCTCTCCAGGGTTTTAAGACAACTGTAACCCTCCAGGCATCCTTGTTGGCTACAGCTCCCCAGATCTTCATGTCTATTTCAATTCTCTAGGGCACCTCTACAGCTGCAGATCCCCAGACTCCCATGTCTTCTGCGACTTCTGGGTCACCTGGCCGACTACCGAACTGATGGTTCCCCCACTCATCTTTCCTCGTGCTGGGTGATCATGAACCCTCAGGGTGAATGTCACCATTGGCTGCCCACTGAAACCTCTAACTCATGTTGGACAGCCTTCCAACCAATGTTCCCTCTAAGCTGCGCGCATGCGCAATCGCGCACTGCCTGCAAGTTCTCAGCGCACAATAAAATCTACGTAGCGCAGAAAATAAGATCCAAAGTAAACTTGAGCTCAGACATCAGTTTTTACTATGGACCAATGAGAACGATCTAATGCAGTGAGTGACAGGTGTCCAACCAATGATAGGGCAGTTCACTTATGCTACGCAGCCAATCATCGCATGCCATTGAGCTTTGAGCGTGACGTCACTGGTGAGCTTTCTCGCTGACTTTTTTTTGTAAGTAGGTTAAAACAGTTCAGCAACGGTTCGCACTTGTCGCGTTATTGGATGTAATGTCCGGTCACATAAGATAGAAAACGGACTTTCTGTTGACTGTTTCCTGCCTGGAAACAACGTGAAGGAGCTCATGTGTCCAACAACGTAACAAAAAGGAGATGAATGGCCTGATATCAGCGGTGACACGTCCTGATACAACTTTCTCCATGTCCCAAGATACCTGCTAGTTTGTTCCAGACATTCTGGTGAGTGTCTAAATTTGGTTTGTTGGTGTTATGACATAAATTTTTGCCATGATTTTGTCCCTGTGTTTAGTTCATGTTTAGTTCGAAGAAGTGGGTCAAAACACCATTCAAATAAGAAAAAGATACACAAATTAAATTGTTGTTTTCTTTTTTTTTATTATTCAAAGTGTCATAAAGTGTCCTCATAATGATTAGAGTCTTTGATTATCAAAATAAGGAATAATAATGATGATAATAAAGTAAAAGAAGATTGTTCTTATGGTTATTTGACTTAGAACAAAATTAAAAAGTCTCTTGACGAGATAATTTGTGTCCTGGATTCTAATTATCAGGATAACAAGTTCTGTCCTTTCAGAAGGTCTTCTGGGACAAGATTGATGGAGAAGGCTAGATCACTACAGTAGTAACTTGGTCTGAAATGTTTAATATAACAATTTTAGATGAAATACTCCAACATTGTGAACAACTCCAACAAATTGTCATGACAAATACATTTTTTTTTAATCTTGGTTAATGTCAAGTCGTCATGGCAAAGACATTTTTATCCTGGTTAATGTCAAGTTGTCATGACAAAGATATTTTTATCTTGGTTAATATCAAGTTGTCATGACAAAGACGTTCTGACTGTCAACTTTGGTGGTGTCATAGTTTACCGAATGACACTTAATGACAACAGTCATGGACATTCTTGAAAACTTGTTCATGTCCATGACAGGTGTAATGTCATGCTTATGACAGTGTCATGTCAGCCTTATGAACAGCCCTTCAAATAAAGTGTTATCAATTTTATTTAACTTGGAGAGATAGTCTGTTAACAAATAAGAATCAGAATAAGCTTTATTATCATTGTACTGGGATACTGTGAAATTATGTTTGTACAGTTGTCCGAAAGATGGGCGGTTCATGTTGCTGCTGCTATCATAGCACAGCCCCTTATTCTTTATCAGAAAACTTTTAGATGGATAAGGGGAAAAGACCATAAGCATGGATAGTGGTATTACAAAAAAGATCTCTTCACATCTTGTCCTATCTGGACATAATTTGAGACGTTGTCTTGCATCGTCTCGTATCCGAGGCTAAAAGGGGGAGTCAGATTCAGATAAGCCATAATTATTGAGTTTCTTCAGGCAGACTGTTTTTCTTGTCAGCCTTGAGTCCTGCTGTAACTTTCTTGGTCCAAAATGGCCAGATTTATGGCTATTCCTCTTCAGTGATCCGCGTTATAAGCCTCCCCAAGGTTGATCCCACATGCTGTCAAGTTCTAAAGCCACAGGTGGCTTGCAATTCTCACAAATAGTCTCCGTCTTACAGTTTAGCTCGTTAATCAGCTGATTTTGAGTCCTCATAGCATGTACCAAACACAGACTCTGAAGCTTTGCCATGACCAAAACTGCTGCCGTTGTCTTTTTCAATTTGATAAAACAGTGCCCCGCTGATGCCAAAGAGCAGAACCCCTGCTATCATAAATCCAAAATATAAACGTCTTCAGTGTCCTCTTGAGACAGAACTGAGAGACATATCAGCTCATCTCTGATGTACCCCACAGCATTACTCTCAACCAGACCAGATGATTCTCCAGGACCATGTCATTCTGTTGAAAAGCTTTTGTCAATTTTGTTTTAAGTCCAGCTTGTCAGATCCATACTAGTATTTTTCGTTTGGGAGATACTGCATGTACAAGGAGCTCCGAGACACACAGAGAGCAGAAGCCAGAGGAAAGGGAGAGCAGGGGGAGGGAGAGGAGAAGCATCTATCTTGAGCAAGAGCCAGAGGAGAAAAGAAAGAAAGCTCTCCATAAAGCTAGAACTTCATATAATTAATCTTTCATAGAAGAGAATAAAAATAACCATAGGTTTCTGTTCAGTACTATAGCTAGACTAATGAAAAGTCCCGTCTCTGTTGAATCATGTATCCCAACTATAAGCAGTGATGACTTCATGAAATTCTTAATAAATAAATTTATTTCCATTAGAGAGAAAATTCAAATCATCCTTCCTACTACTACCCCTGATTTCCTGTTAGATGATGCAGCTTTAAGAGATATCACCAGAACTTGATTTATGTTTGGACTGAAACGGCTCTAAATTGGTTTAAATCATATTTATCTCATAGATTCCAGTTTGTAAATGTAAATAATGAATTTCTTCATACACGAAAGTAAGTCATGGAGTTCCTCAAGGTTCAGTGCTTGGACCAATATTTTTTTTCCTTTTTATATTTTCTTCCATTAGGTAAAGTTATTTAACAGCATGGGATAAATTTTCATTGTCATGCTGATGATACACAGTTATATTTGTCTATGAAACCTTATGAATCCAGTCAGTTACTTAAAGCGTCTGTGACATGATTTATGAACTTTGCAGAAAGTGGCACAACATAAATATCTTTTGTCATTCAACTATG
>JARVGQ010000981.1:18729635-18739954 GCA_031762355.1 Hypsolebias martinsi | reverse complement strand
TGTTTGTTGAAATTGTTTTGTTTGAATTGTTTGAATTGTTTATTAGGTAAAAAAGGGGCAGATAAAATAAGATTTTTCGTCATCTGCAGCCTTTCATTTTATATATATATATTTATATTTTTTTCTTGTTATGCGCAAATTGTTTTTTGAAATTTGTATTTTATTATAAAATGGATGAATAAATAAATGAAATGAAATGAAATTTGTCAGACAAATGTTGGAACATTTTTCTTTCATAATGAGATCGCTCACATATATTTTTTTTTAACTCACTTGGGCCCAGATTCAGCAAAACGGCCACAAATCATAAAACTCCCTTTTCATGTTTCACAGATAGGATATGTTTCTTATTTCACAATGATTTCTTTTCATTTATTTAAATGTTTACTTTGAAACAAGAACATTAAAACTATTCTGATCCTTTTAAACCCCAGAAATACATCATCTTGTCTGTCTCTAGATTTCAGTAAAAAGCAGACAAGCAGTGGCTCACTCTGATGGTGGACTAATATCAGTTTGAGCAACAGCAGTAAATACGAATGACCCAGTCTGGACTAAATCTGAATATGGAGTCCTGCCACTACTTCTAGTTTATGTTTAAAAGTCTTGTTCTTGACATGAAAGATAGCACAATTTGTGAACCTCAGACGTTAAGGTTCCCATTCTTTAAAGAAAATGCGTGTCTCTCTTAATTTCCATTTAAACAAGCTACAAGTCTCCACACTGTTATCACTCACACGTAAAAGGTGTTAAATTATATTCCTTTGTCAAAAATGATCAAGTGTTACATTTATCTTTTTTTGCCTGCTATGACATTAGATATGCTCCTAAATACTTGGGTCAGAAGATGAAAAAAGTTATTGGTTTATTACTAGGCAGACATCTGTTACACAACCTAGAATGTGATTTTAAGCTTGTTCTAACACTGACACGGTGAGATGGAGGAAAACTGCAGTGAAGCAGCCCAGTAACTCCTCTTTACTCCATGTCTCTGCCAGCTGTGTGTGAAAATGGCTGCCAGAACGACGGGCGCTGCATCGGGCCCAACAGATGTGCATGCGTCTACGGTTTCACCGGACCACAATGCGAGAGAGGTGAGAGCTCATCCTCAGTCTAGTGTTTAGACTGTTTCATGCATCTCTATGAGTCTGTTAGTATAAATAAACCAGAGGCCCCACTGAGCTGCACTACTTCCTGCTTTGGGCTGTAGGAAAACCCGAGAAATAAGAACAACCTGCTGTTGTAATTGTGTTGTTTTTTTATGTTTTATCGCGGCTGTAAACCCTTTTTTAATGTCATTACAAATATATTTGGCTCATTATTATTCAGGTCAAGAAAGAGATTAGTCTAAGTGGCTTTTCTGTGTAAATTATCAAGCAGTTTTTTTAAAATAGAATATAAAGAAAGCCATCACACTGATCTGCATCCCCTTTTCTATTTCTAATTTAATCTGGTATTGCGATTAATGTCTTTAGCATACCGTAGTTTAAAGCACGGTTTAATGTGATTTTATTATGGTAAAATATGCACTTTTTTCCCCCCATTTACCCTTTATTTATACAGGTGGTCTCATTGAGTCATGAGAACTCATTTTCAAGAGAGACCTGTTTTTTTGGGAGCAAATGGTGGGGGTAAAGGGCCTTGTTCAGGGGCCCAGAGTGGGGCAAATGAGGGTGGAGGCAGGTGTGGGTGTTTCACCTTTTCAACCGACCTTTTTTGATGTTGACGGTACCCTGAGTTGAACCTTCGAACACAGGCCCATCTTCTCTAACTTTAACTTGATTTTACTTTCAGTATGTTGCCTGAATGAAGCAACGTGGACACTTACAACTTATATGACCAACTGGCTGTTTCTGTTATTTTATTACGTTGACCTTCAATTAGTAAAATGTTATCATTAAAACTGAGTACTGGTAAGAGTAAATACCAAGTAAAAAGTTAATACGTTAAACACTGCTGTAGGACAGAAAGTGGGTACCACTTTACAATAAGGCTCCCCTTATAGATGTTAATAAACAGTTTATCAATTCCTCCATGAAAACTTTATAAATAATTAATAACTGCTTATTATGTGTCAATTAATGGTGACAGAGACAAAACTGACCAGTTACTTGTCAAATAGCGAGCCAAACCTGTTCACCTATATTTCATCTAGAGTTGTTATATTAAACAGTTCAGATTGAGTTACTACCTTGTAGGCACAATAATTATAAACCTACTTCTTTAGTATATAATGTTGTACTTTACCACTGCATTATAAGTATCTACAACTAATATTATATCCTTAAAAAATAGGTTTACAAATGCTTATTGTGCTTACAAAGTAGTAACTTAGTCTGAAATGTTTAAAATAACAACTCTAGATGAAATATATAGGTGGCAGGGTTGGCTCACTATTTGATAAGAAACTGATCAGTTTTGTCTCTGTCACCCTTAATTAATGCATAATAAACAACTATTAATGATTTATAAAGTGTTTATAGAGGAATTAATATGTATCTATAAATTATATATTAGCATCTATAAGGGGAGCCTTATTGTAATGTGGTAACGGAAAGTGTTTCTGCGTCGATGTGAGCTTAATATCTGAAAATAATACCAATCTGTCAGATTAGCTCTTTGGTACATTTTGGTAAGTAGGCCCAGCTCCACTTTCGCATGAATACTTGCGCAATATAAACTGTTTTAAAGGAAACAAACTGTTTTTGATGAGGAAAAACGCTGTTTTCATTTGGCAAGATTTGTCCCGACGTTTTTTTGATTGTGTGCTAAAAGAGATAGTTATAAAGGGGAAAAAAAAAAGTGAATCAAATTAAAGAAAAAATGAGCAACAAGTGTTTTGGAAGAATCTGTAATGTCTTGTATTTTAACATGTGCTTAACATCAGTGTTATCACCACCTGCTGGGCTAGTTCATTGTTTTTGGATGGAATTTCTGCCTCTCGTCTGGACTTCAACATATTTTCAGACATAGCAGGAAAAAAAAAGTTTTAAAAAATGATCTGAAGTTGAGAAGTTGGGGCCACAGGACTTACATATGACAGATACCATCCTGGAAAGCTTTGATGTTACAGTCGTCAATTTATCCCTTTGGATGACTTCAGATTATATCCTGTGTTTTGTGACGTGTATGGTGGGAAATGTTGGCCAACTGCTGGAAGTGGATCGAGCATTAGAAGATGAAAACACTGTACCTTAGTTATCATCGATTATCTCACCTTAAACTGACTCCAAACTCCCACTCCCCCCTGTTTGTCCTGTATCCCTCTGGCATGCACTGGAAGCCTGTAATTGTACTCAACTCTTTCAAGCCTTTCTTCCGCATTCCCCCCTTTCCTCAGTACAGATGTGTATGCAGCATGTCTGTGTAAAAATAGCCACAAGCACTCTTCTTCTCACACACAATAATCTTCTCTTCTGCTGTTTTGTCTTGTTTTCATCTCCACAAATTTAACCCCAGCTCTGGCATCACCTTTTTTTAAATTCTCCTTCTCCATCATTTTTCAAGTCTTGGACTGAGTTTTCTTGGAAAACCAAAATTTTAAACTGCTTTTCTCTTGATGGATCGTCTGAAACATCTGGCAATAAATATCCCCCCTTCCCCTCCTCTCCCTATCGTACATCGCCACAGAGCAGACGAAATAAGGTTTCTTTGTGGAGTTGTCGTGGACATTCCCTGATGAGGAGTGGTGCGAGGTAGAGAAGCAGATAGAAGGAGGAAGGTGAAAATGAAAATGGATTTCTCAGCTGTGTACACAAAACCAGACTGAGGGGACCAGAAACACTGCCCCTGTTGGAGAAGCGGGCCGACCAAAGAACTTTTAATTGCCCATAAGGGACATGCTCATAAATCTCTGTTTGTGTGTGTTTCTTTCTTGGGCCAGATATCCTTCAGAGGAAAAAGATGATTGTATAAATTTGACAAATTTAGCCAAAGATTTGGAGGGTATTTGAAACAGACGTGGAGTCTAGTCTTCTCCAGGATAGGATGTAAATTAAAAGGTTAGACATGAGCAATCGGACTTTTGTGTATTTATTACAGTGACTTTGCCAAACAAGTCACAGAGTTCACACAAAGCTGTTTTAGAGGTGCATTTGGGATTATGAAATCATTTTCTACGACCCTGAAATGGCTCAGAAAAGTGGTGCTCTTTAGTGTATGTTGCGGTTTAGAGTTTGTCTAAGTGAGGCCACGAGTCGTCAGGTTTACTGCGTGATTCGGTGAAGAGACGCGGTGATGAGCTGTGATTATGAAGGCAGCGAAAGTCAACCAGTGAGTGGGAAATGGGTGTGTGGATGGACTCGTGGGAAGCCTCTGCGTGTGAGAAACGTTTGTGCACATGCAGCTATGTGTAAACCTCCTATTTATGGGGGTTTGGCATGAAATATATCTGGAGTTGAATTATAGATAAAAATTAATCCAAACTATCTTTACAGTTACTCTGTTAGCTTTATGTATCTGTCGCTGGTTTGTTTCAGTTCAAACATGTGCATGCACTTCTACCCTGAAGCTGTCAGACTCATAAATCCCTAACCAGAAAAATCACTGTAAGGATAAAGCAAAATCACTGTAATGCCACTTTAATTGGTGATATGTGACTTATTTGTGCTGCTGATTATCCATGCTGCTGATCTTTTGCCTCTAAACTGCTGTATTCATACCCATCTGCTCACTACAGAATCACGTTTGGGCTGCTGTTTAATACAACACATTAGTATTGTACATTATTAGTGTTTAGTGTATATCTAAGATCCTTGTATACTGATTCTTTATATACTATATATCTTTGCTATTTTGGGGTGCAACTGGGAGTTTGAATACAAAATTTCATTCCACCTCTTGTACCACGTGTGATGCGAATGACAATAAAGAAAAAAGGTTTGTAGGCTCAATCATCCAGGTAGATAACAAAAAAGGTTGAATCATTTCATCTGGACCAGTTTCTTGAACCTTGAAAAGAAGCAATAAAAATCAAGGTTCAAGGTTCTTTATCATCGTTTGTATCACATGTGGTACATGAGGTGGAACAAAATTGTGTACTCAAAGTTCCGTTTACACCCAAAATTGCAAAGATATATAATATATAAAGAACCAGTATATAAGGATCTTGGATATGTGCTAAACACTAATAATGTAAAATAATGTGTAATATTAAACAGCAGCCTGAACATGAGTCTGTTGTGAGCAGATGGGTATGAATATAGCAGTATAAAGGCAATAAGTCAGCAGCATGGATAATCAGCAGCATGGATAATCAGCAGCATGGATAATCAGCAACATGGACAGAAATGTCCATGTGACCATCTTAGAAAAGTTTCAGCATTAATAATATATTCTGTGTTTTGCTTCAGCTCTTTGCTTTTGGTTAATTCTCTTTAAATCACACCAAAATTTTTCGTCCCCTTATTTTCCATTCTGCTGCATTATTTTTGTAAAATAACATTTCTGCTCTTTTTATTCCCGAGTTAAAAACAAATAATATAACTCGCAGTTCACATTTTCTCACCACATCAGATGCATCTGCAGTATTATTTTTCCTTGTGCATTTACACAGTCCTTGGACAATGTCTGTCCGGTCCAACTCAATATACTCATTGTCCACAGAGAGGTAATTTGGACGGCAGAAAGCAGTTCTTCACATGCACAAGTTGGCGTAATCGTTGGAAGCTGTGCTATTTCTGTTCTCCCTCTTGACTGTGGATAAAAAAGAATAGTTGTACAGGATAGTGACACTGTTGAGAGGGTGGGTGGGACTCTGGTGCAGCTACAGTATAAGTTGTTTGGTGGAAAAGACCTCCAGCGACAATTTAGTTTAAGGAAGCCACATCGAGCCTCACTAAATCGGATCTACAATAAGCTTGTTTTGTCTATAAGTGGTGACCACATGTGTGAAGACATACACACTCTGAGAGAAAAAACAATTATTACCCAAATGTTCAAGAAAAATCCAAATTCTTTCAAATCGTACAAAATTATAATGTAATGTATTCCTAAAAGTGTCTTCCACTAACAAAATAAACTATGATCGATGTGCTTTTCACAAAAACTATGATTGATTACGCAGCTTTAAAGAATCCCTGCGTTCACGAGACATAATTAAAGTGTTGTATTTCATAGAAGGACCTAATTTTGATGATCCCATGAACAAAACGTTTAAATGTTGATCATGAGTCAAATTTAGAAGCTCTGCTTGGTTCAGATGTAGATTAAAAGAGCATCACAAGAGGAACGTTTTCAGCTGATCACACGAAAAGTGGGTTGATTTATTTTTTCTTCAAGCCGAGAAAGGAAAATAAAGACCTCTTCATTTTTGGAGTGTAAAATGTCCCCTCGGTGGCTGTTGTTGATGGAGACTGGAGCCCACTTGGCCTGGCCGCCCGGCTGTATCTGCGCTCTGCTCGCTCTGTTTTATTGTTCCACTGCATGGGAGGGTTGGGGAAAGTTTCCCAAAACAGACTAAAATAACTGTAGATGTGACGACAGATATTATTGCACAATGGGAGAAGTACAGAAACAATGAGGGAGGAAGTGCAGCGTTACAACCTGATGCCACACGTCTGTTACTCCATGTTCCAGTGTGCTCAAGCCCTCTGAGCGATATGTGAAGTTCACAAGCATCAGTTAACAGGAGGCTTTCAGATCTACAATCTTTGTGGGATTTCTCCCACAGTTGTTCTTTTTGTAAGTGTGTGTTTGCGTTTACGCGGCGTGAAGCACTTAGTCACGTTTGACTGGTCGCTTTTGGAGTCGAATGGAGCCGCAGACTCTTGCAGGAGCGATTACAGCTGAAGGAAAGAGTGATCTCAAGCCTGCTGATAATGACGCTGATAAAGACTAACAGGGACCGCCACGGTTGGCCAGGATGGAGATAAACATCCTAAACACCGACGCACACAAGACATGCTTTGACGTTTCCGCAAACAGAATAATTAGGAAATGTCTTCACAGGTGGGTAACGGTGTAACATTTAGGCTCAGAGCTAATCTTCCAGCTGTATAAAGTCTGGAGGAAGCATCCGGTGTAAAACACATGCTTGTTCAAACACACTTTTACACCCATAGTCTTTACACATTTTTTCTCTTTCTTCATTTAACCTTTTGAACTCTTGTCAGAAAGAAAATTATTCATAAATCATACTTTAAGTTTCTTATCGCACCTAACTTTCCCCTTAGGGAGTTTTAAAAGTGCTTGAGGAGTTATTATTGAGTCTGAATTAAGATGTTTTTCTTCTACTCTTGCCTTTCTTCTCCAACCTTTCCCTCCCAGTATACTCAGATCAATGCACAGTCCCATTTATATGATCCCATAGAAAGGGCTGATGGGAAAAAGGGTTCCAGGCAGGCTCAAATAGTTTATGTCTGTTTTTACAGCACGTTATTCAATGTTAATTCAAACGTCTACAGAAGAAGGAGCAAAATGTGTGATGAGTAATCGCTTGTTTTTTCTTCTAGATTACTTTCTGGTATTGTTGATTTTCATATATTTTGGAAGTGTTCACATAAAAAAAAAAAAAAAAACTAAAGTCTCATAAAGTACTGAGTTTGAAAATCATTAAATCTGACTCAAAATGTGCATCGATGAAGAATGACATACCGTATTTATAGATTCTGAGTGAGCATGAGAGCTGTTAGAGCCAGAATTGACTACTAGTGGATTTATGAATACTGTATTGTAAATAGTGAAGAGAAAATAGGTGAATGGTGATCAAACTATTCAATCCAGTTCAGATCAAACCAGACCTGAAATTTAATTAGACTAAATTACTTCCAAATGTTGTCAACTGGACAAAGTCAGGACTGCTGCCTGTCCTTGGCTTATCCTGCATTTTCACACAGAAAATGAGTTTTGAGATGAGTCTGTGAGATGCAGTTTCACTCCATCCAGCTTGGACTCTCTTTCTCCCATCTTTACCACATTCCCCATTTTTCTGGACAGTATTTAAAGTCTTGCACCTTTGTGACCTCTGCTCTTTGTAGCCTCACTGTTCCACCTGCCTCCCTCTCAACTACACACATGCGATCTGCCTTACTTAAGCTGACTTTCGTTCCTCTTCTTTCAAGTGCATACCTCCACCTCTCCAAGTTCTCTTCCACCTGTTCCCTGTTCTCACCACAGATCACAATGTCATCTGCAAACATCATAGTCCACGGGGATTCCTGCCTGACCTCATCTGTTAGTCGGTCCATCACCAGAGCAAACAAGAAGGGGCTCAGAGTTCTTCCTTGATGGAATCCCACCTCCACCTTGAAGCTATATGTCACTATAACACATCTCACCACTGTCCTGTTGTCACCATACATGTCCTGTATGAGTCTAACATACTTCTCTGCCACTCCAGATTTCCTCATGCAGTACCACACCTCCTCCCTCTGCACCCTGCCATATGCTTTTTCTAAATCCACAAAGACACAATGGAGTTCTTTCGGACACTCTGTATTATGAGGGCCAAGATGGTGTAGAGGCAGGGCAGCCGGCTCGGGACCCGAAAGTTCCAGGTTCAATCCCCGGTCACTGCATACCTCATGGTGTCTCTGGGCAGCACACCTCATCCCCAAAATGCCCCCAGGTGCCTTCAATAGCTGCCCGCTGCACCACCTGGTGTTGGATGGGTTAAATGTAGAGACTAATTTCACTATTGTATGGAAACATTTAGTGATGACATTGTGTGACATTATTATTATACTTCTGCATAAGCATACCAGTAATCAAAGCAAAGATGGCATCTGTGGTGCTCTTCTACAATATGAAACAATACTGCTGCTAACAATTGTCACCTTTCGTCAAAGTCTAGCTCCACAACTCTCCCCCAGATCTTCTTCGGGTGACTCATCAACTTCATTCCCCTGTAGTTGCTACAACTCTGTACAACACTCTTGTTCTTTAAAATGTGCACCAGCACATTTCTTAATTCCTCAGGCATTCTCTCACCCTCAAATATGCCATTGAATATTTGAGTCAAAACCCTCACTGCCATCTCTCCAAGACGTTTCCAACCCCCCACTGGCATGTCATCAGGTCCTGTTGCCTTCCCCTTCATTTTTTTTTTCAAAATATTCTAAATTTCACACAGAAACCATCCAGATGACCTGACTGAACATTGTTGGATTTTATACCTGGATTACTGAGCATGAACTTTGGTGCTTAGAACCACTTTGGCATGACTGTCTCAGAGGAGTTAAAGGGGGAGAGGGCGAGCCCCGGAGGCAATCAGCACCAGCAAACTTTTTTTTTTTCCACCATGGAGTATGCTGTTTGTGGGAATCCGTCTTGTTTGTTGGTGGCTCCTCAGCTCGAAGAAGTTCTTTGGATGAAGGACAAAATGTCTCATCAAAAATAAATAAATAAATAAATAAAAAACAGAAACCGTCCTGATGACCTGACTGAACATTGTTGGATTTGGATTTTATACGTGGATTATTGAGCATGAACTTTGGTATTCTGAACTTTGCCCTCACTAATCTTTACCACTTTTTGGTCCACAGTTTAGGTGACATCTTCTCTTTTTTCTCTTTCATTCTCTTCATGCAGTAGCTCCTTAAAGTGCTCCTTCCATTTTCCCATCAGTTGTTAGAACATTATCATTCCTTTTTTAATAAGCCTGTTTCACATCCTTTTCAGCCTGATCCGTCTGTCTTGCCAACCGGTGCAAGTCATTCTCACCCCCTTCAGTGTCCAGCCTCCATGCAACTCATCATGCACCTTCTGCTTTGCCTTTGCTACCTCCCTGTTTGCTCTATGTTGCATCTCTTTGTATTCCTGTCTCTATTCTTCAGTCCTCGTCATATTTCTTCTTGGCTAACTTTTTTCTTTGAATGGCGTCCTGCACTTCACTATTCCACCACCAGGTTTCCTTATCTTCTTTTCTCTGTCCAGATGACACACCAAGTACCTTCATACCTGTCTCTTTAATTATGGCTGCCTTTGTAGTCCAGTCATTTGGAAGCTCTTTCTTACCACCCAGATCATTTAACAACTCCTCTGAATTTCTCACAACATTATGCCTTTCTCAGCTACCACCATTTTGTCTTCCCTGATTTTACTCTTTTTTTCTTCTTCACAACAGTCATTCTACACACAACCATCCAATAATGTCTGACCGCACTCTCCCCTGCCACAACCTTACAGTCTTCAATCTCCCTCAGGTTTCCGCTTCTACAAAGAATTGTCTACCCTTCATACTCCGGCCTCCACTCTTATAGGTCACTCTATGTTCCTCCCTTTTTTGAAAATAAATGTTGACTGCAGCCATTTCCATTCTCTTGGCAAAATCCACCACCATCTGTCCTTCCTGGTTTCTTTCCTTGACACCAAACCTACCC
>JARVGQ010000981.1:18695791-18710323 GCA_031762355.1 Hypsolebias martinsi | reverse complement strand
GGGAACTAACAGTATAGCCTAATGCCCGTGTCACACGGTGGAAACATAGGAAAAAAAAAAAAAAGACTTGTCCAGTTAGTCTGAACAAATACCTCCTCCAGTGAAAGCATGTGTGGCGGTGCAACGCCAGCGAACCAACTGCAGTCTGGATCTAATTTAGGTCTTCATCATCATCATCAGCAGCAGCAGCTTCCCTCCTCCCTCTTCCCATGTTCCCAATGTCTTCCACCAAACCTCCAGCTTGGTCTTTCCTATGGGACGTTTTGTGGTTTGTGCACACGCTGGTGGATGTGTATGGGATTGTACATGTTGGTGTGCTGCACAGCACAGCCCTTTCTGTTCGATCTAACTGGCAGAAATTGGCCCACATGGAACTGATTAATTCCAGACGGCCGGCTCATTAGTGACTTAATCGGCTTGGGCCTCTCCCTTCACTCACTTTTCTTTTCGCTCTTATCCCCCTTTCTTACTGGAGGGGCACTTCAAATTTCCTCACCCACTTTCTAAAATCACACAGGTTTACTGCTGCTCAAACGGCCTTTTATATTCTCCATCTCCTTTCACGCCTTAGTCTTGAACACCAGCTCCTTCTTATGTCCCCCTGACCTGGAAAACTGTCACAAATACTTTTCCTTATTTTGTGGGGGCTCTTCTGATGCTTGTGTGTAGGTGAGGTAATCTCCCTCTTGCTACAAGCCCATGCAGAGGCTTCCTCCTTCCCATGAATATGTTTTCATCAGTTGAAATTGTGTGAAAGTGAAAATAAAATGTTCTTAAATTCCTTTAAAAAGACTTTTCAAAGAGTAGATTTTTTTCATTCAACCTTTATTTATACAGGTTAGTTCCCATTGAGCCTCGGGGACTGATTTACAAGAGACATGTTGTTATTTGCAGATTGTCCATTTAACATTCATGACCCTGGGAAACTTGATTTTTGAAACCATCAACTTCTGTTTGTCCTTTCAGGGACATTCAGATTTAAATAAACATCATAAAAGCTACTTTTAAAAAATACACTTTCATTTCCAATTACGGTGGGTGTGCACAATTCTAAATTCTGGAAATAAAAGCAAGACAATAAGTTAAGAAAATAAAAAACATAGCCAAATGCCTACTGAAATGTTTCTGAAACACCAGTTATGTGTTATTTCATGTTGTCTAAAGTCACCTCTTTTAATGCTACGTACACTAGTTTAGGTCACTACTACTACGTTGTAGTGACCTAAACTAAATAAACCTTAGTCCTTAAAATTTTTAGACAAGTTTTAATACAAACAAAACACTCAACAATACAGTAAAAGATCATGAAAATAATGCACTCACATTTCTTTACATCAATTTGTGCTTTTATTTCCATTCAGAATTAACCACATTCATGTTTTTTTCTTCTCTACGTTGGATTTAATTGTGTGTGTTAACCTCTTTGGACTGCTCTCAGATCAGCGCGTGGGCGTCTGTTTCTCTGCTCTCTCCAACGGGCGCTGTGCAGCAGAGCTGAATGGGCAGTACAACAAAATGCAGTGTTGCTGTGAAACGGGTCGCTGCTGGGCTTTAGGCCACATCCCTGAGATGTGTCCTGTCAGAGGATCAGGTGAGCAAACAGGATAGAAAGCACTCATTTTAATCTAAATCTATATTTGAAACCTATCTAAACTCATCCCCAATGAGGTGACAGCATCAAATCAACCACAGACACTGGAAAAACTAGATAACTTTGCAAATCTGGAGCAAGACCGTTAACTCAAGCTGAAGAGAATTAAATCAAAAGTCTAACCAAAGAGTGTTGGAACAGATCCAGTGATCCATCATCTCTTCATTTAGGCTGTAATTTCAGAGCAGTGCGTGCGACTTTGTTATTCACTGCTGATCAAAGAACATCTTCTTTCAGCGCTGAGCTACGATGAGTTCCAGTGTTTTCAGTGACTGTTACTAAATAGAGAACAGGCTTAACTTATTTCATGGAGACTTTATAGAGTTGTTTTTATAAACACACAAACATTCACATGCAGGAATATTACTGCAGACACACTGTTTGAAAACTTTATATAACATTTGAAGAAGAAACATCTAAACATTTTGTAGCCTACATTTAGTGTTTCTCTCAGTGGGAGAGTGGTGGTGCAGAGGTTGAAGAAGGTGGGCCTCTGATCGGAAGGTCGCTGGTTCAACTTCCGTAAAACGTGGGTGAGAAAGGTGAAACACCCACAGCTGCCTCCACCCTTATTTGCCCCACTCTGGGCCCTTGAGCAAGGCCCTTAACCCCCACCATCTGCTCCCATGGGTGCCCTAGATGGCAGCTCCCTGCTCCACACAGAGGGATGTGGTAGCTCGGTGGTCTGTGGTTGTGACAGGAAGGGCATCCGGCGTAAAAACAATTGCCAAGTCTTCGTGCGAGTTAGTTTGCTGTGGCGAATTCCAAATTCATTCCAAATCAGTAAAAAGCATTTTTCAATACAGTATCTATAGGTTAGTAATCCTTAAATTACACACATAAATTATGTATAAAAAAAAAACCACACTAAATTAAATCTAAATCTTCTCTTTTATTGTGTCTTTACAAGATGAGTACAGGCGACTCTGTATTGTGGGGGTTCCCCAAGGACATGGACTTCCTCATAGCTTCCCCAATGGATATTTTCCCAGCAACAATGGCAACTATGGATTCAAGCTCCCCCCTAGTGTGTCAAATGGGAACGGTAATGGAAAGACTGGTGGCAATGGTGGAGGGGAAGGCCATGGAGACAACGGCGGGACATTTGGGGGTAATGGAGGCACCTTTGGGGGCAATGGTGGGACCTTTGGGGGTAATGGAGGAGGACTGAACCATATTGGTAAGTTTCTCTGAAGATTTCATTTTCTGTATAAACACTGTTATCTAAATTATTTGAATATTGTTTTGTATTTTCATTGCTTTCTGTCTGTTGTGTTTTTAAAAGGTGTTGTTCCTTTGAACGAAACCATTGATTTTTGCAAGCATTTCATCCATCTGTGTTTGAACGGGCGCTGTATCCCGTCACATGGAAGTTACCGCTGTGAGTGCAACATGGGCTTCAAGCAGGATGTCCGTGGGGAGTGCATTGGTAAGAGATATGCATTACCTGTACCACAAAATAACAAAAGTATACACAATCCTTTTCAACCTGTTTTGAAGTCAGACAGATGAAAACCCCGTTCAGATTAGACACCAACATCCATCCTTGGCATCCCAATCACATTTGAACATTGCTTCAAACACTCGTGAATGCTCTCAATATGCATTGAAGACAATTTTTCTCAGATCATTTTCAGAGTGACTGATAATGCTGCACTTTATTTCATGTGTGACACTGCCATCTTATGTCAGTTCACGGGATCTGATGCTGACAGAAGGAATTTACTTAAATGTGAATTGCTTTTCTTGGCGCTGATAGTTACATCTGTGCATTTAGACATCAGTTCTTCCTTTTTCTTTCTTCCCTTGTATAGATGTGGAAGAGTGTGTGAGCAACCCATGCATTAATGGAGACTGTGTCAACACACCTGGATCATACCACTGCAAGTGTCATGAGGGATACCAGGGAACCCCCACCAAACAAGCCTGCATTGGTACGTCAGTCCAAAGTTCTTTATCTTTCTGCTGATCTTAGGTCCTATGGGTCCAAGTGGATCAACATTAGTTTTTTTTTTTTCTCTCTTCTTAGACATTGATGAGTGTATTGTGAATGGAGTGATGTGTCGCAACGGCCGCTGTGTCAACACAGAGGGGAGCTTTCAGTGCATCTGCAATGCTGGCTTTGAGCTTACTCCTGATGGAAAGAACTGCATTGGTGAGAAACAAAAAAACACTATAACGGCTGAATTTCATATGCAGTTTCACCTATGTACAACTCATTAAACTTGTTTTTGCTCCGTACAGATCACGATGAGTGCGCCACTACCAACATGTGTCTCAATGGCATGTGCATCAACGAGGACGGCAGCTTTAAGTGCATCTGCAAGCCTGGCTTTGAGTTGGCTCCTAACGGACGTTACTGCACCGGTAAGGGAAGCACAGTCCCTGAAGCTTTAGGAAAATGTCTGACAGGCTGTTTTAAAACAATGTTGACTGATTTTTTTAGTCCTTGAAGTCCGATAATGGCTTTTTTAGAACCAAGTTGTGCTCATCTTTACTTTAGAGTTCCAAATAAATCTTACCTTTTTTATGTTTTCATGCTCTGTAGTGTTTATTGAGTTAGTTTATGCTTATTCTGTGCAAAGCAGAGTTTTTGCTGTACGTTATTCAGCTTTGAATACCTTTGTTCTACAAATACCTACCTATTCAGACATTTCTGAGGATTTTTTGTTTAATTTTACTTTGTACTCGTTAGTAACTGGATTTACTCTGTAATCTTGAGGACGTATCATGCTCCCTCTCGCCCTCAGACATCGATGAGTGTCAGACACCGGGTATCTGTATGAACGGGCGCTGCATCAACAGTGAAGGCTCCTTCCGCTGCGAGTGCCCACCGGGCCTGGCCGTTGATGTAGATGGACGAGTGTGTGTGGACACGCACAGGAGGACCACCTGCTATGGTACTATAAAGATGGGCACATGCTCGCGTCCGTTCCCAGGGGCAGTGACCAAGTCAGAGTGCTGCTGTGCGAATCCTGAACATGGTTTTGGGGAGCCCTGCCAACCCTGCCCATCCAGAAACTCAGGTAGAGTCCAGCTCACGGCTTTGTGGTCCTAACAAGGGTCACATGAAGAATAAGGCCTATTCAACAAATTCAGTTTGCTTCTAATGTGTCTTTCAGCTGAGTTTCAGGCTGTGTGCAGCAGTGGAATTGGAATCACAACTGATGGGAGAGGTAAATGAATTTCTCTTAAACATAATAGCTAATGTTGGAACATTCTTTATTTTAAACATTTCTGGAACAACTTTGATTTCTCCAGACATCAACGAGTGCGCCTTGGACCCAGATATTTGTCAGAACGGCATGTGTGAAAACCTCAGAGGAAGTTACCGCTGTATCTGCAACATCGGTTATGAGTCCGACACAAGTGGCAAGAACTGTGTTGGTGAGTCCGTCTTTGCTTCAAAGCGCCTTCAGATTTCAAAGTTTGCTGATGTCTTGTCATAAAGTGTCGTAAAGCCTTTGAGACTGTAGCAGTGGTCACAACTCAAGCTAGAAATACTTAGGAGAAACACAGTCGGTGACAGTTCAGCAGGGAGCTTTGGCATTTTTACATCATGGAAAACACTGTGACACGATCTCGTTGTTTACGACCCATTTGCAGGCAGGGTGAGCAAGGGAGGAGTTAAAAATAAAACAAATTTATTTAAACAACAAAACAAAAATGCTGTCGGGGCAGCAAAACTTACAGGCTGATGTCACCGTGGAAGGATAACAGGAGGGTACAGACTTCAGGACAAGTCTTCAAGGCAAGGAACAGAGGCCCGTGCTGTCTGAACAGAGCAGAGCAGAAAACAAACACCGGACGAGGAGTGAAGGAGAGAGAAGGCTTTTTATATGACAGATGGAGGGTGAGTAGTGAGTGCAGCTGGGCAGGAGGATGATTAGAGCAAGTGTGGATGATTAAGGCTGGAGAGCTTGGAACAAGAGAGGCAGACTGAGGAGTGAGTGAGAAATGACAGAACTGCATGAGGTACACAACTGAAATAAACACGTATGACGGGAGCAGAGTCTGTCACACTGGCACATGGGCACCGGCGACCCCCGTGACCCAAAATGGAAGAAGTGGGTAAAAGATAATGGATGGATGGAAAACACTGGTAAAAATTATTACCAGTACTCTTTTTTTTTTTTTTTTTACAGTCTTTTCTGTTCTGTGTAGGGGCAGTTGTGGGCGAGTGGTTAGAGAAGTCATCTTCCATTGGGAGAGTTGGGGGTTCGATTCCATCACTATACAGTCATATGTTGAAGTGTCCCTGGGCAAGACACATTTCCTCTGTGTCCCATCAGTGTATGAATGTGATCTGAAATCACTGATTAGTCTCTTTTACAATGAATTGTTCCATTGACTTTGAAGAGAGCTGGTAGAGCGCTGTGTGAATGTGTGTGTGGAGGTCAGTGAAGACACAGATTGTGTTATAAAGTTTTTTAAGGCTTTTGATTAGATATATTAGTACAGTCCATTTAACCTTCACCACTTTTTAAAAGGGCATAACAATAATGTGCTTAAAAAAGCCCAGCTCTGATTAATTGTGTGTACCGGTAAATGTTTTTTTTTTCTAAAGATACAGTTGGCCATAAACAAAAGTAAGTCGCAATAATTGTCCACTGGAAATGGCTCAAAATATAAAGATAACATTAAGTCTGAGATTGTTTGGAAAGAAAAAAGTCTCAGCACAGGTTCAAGGTTCAAGGTTCAAGATTCTTTATTTATAATTCATTGCTTAACACACAATTTCATCCTCGTTTGGAGTTTTTTTATTTTTATTTTATAATGCATCAAATATTTCTAGGAGATGATTCAGGCTACAGGCAGATCCAGGCTTAATGACTTGTAAGCGTCAGGATGATGAAACCCTCAACTATTTGTTGAATGGACATAACTTTGTTAAGCCTTTTTCTTTGCTAAACGAACTGCTGGTTCCTTTAAAATGGGTACAACAAGTCATTTGTTCCCTCTGTGGTGAATGTACTTAACAAGGTCCTATTTAAATGCAGCCTTGCATAACAAACCATTGTCTGCTGGGGTGTTTCCATATTTTAATGTATTATGTATTTTAGAATGTCTTTAATTGAGTTAGCAAAGCTTTTTAAAGTTTTTTAATAACATTTTTAACTTGTGTTGTTTTTATGAGCCAGATGTCAAAGACAAACCTCCATTTCATTGAATGTTATGGATAATAAAGTTGAACTGACTGACTGATTGATCTTTTAGATGATTAAATGATGTGCTATTATTTTCTATTTTGATCACTTTGAAAATGAAATCCAGAGATTTTATGCAGGTAATTGGCTGTTTTGAGTCAGTTATCAATAATTTTGACGCTCATCGTCTCTGTTTTGCCTGCAGACATCAACGAGTGTTTGGTGAACCGGCTGCTTTGTGACAACGGTCTGTGCAGGAACACTCCCGGCTCCTACACCTGCTCCTGTCCAAAAGGCTTTGTCTTTAAACCCGATTCAGAGACGTGTGAAGGTGAGCGCTCATTCGGTCACATCATTTCTCAACCAAAACGTGTATAAGAGCATTCCCATTACTGCTGTCCTGTATGTTTGTTTGTTTGTTTGTTTTTTCCACTTTTTTGCAACCTACTCCTTCTGCATGCTTTTGGCTGTTTTAACTATTCATGTAAATGTTCAGCTCATTCAGCAGATGGATTCCACGTTTTTTGATTTTGTAATTGTTTATAATTTGGAAATATTTAACTTATTTCCCCATAGAAACATATCACTCTAATTATTTAAACAAACAAAAAAATCCATTTAGAAAACTGCTTTAGCATATCTACTCTATTTTCTATTGTTTTCTACCTTTACATTTTTGCTACTGTTCTGTCACTCCCTAGTTTTTTACTACTTCTAGCTTATTGTCAGTTTTTTGTTGCTTTTGGTTTGTAGCTACCATAATGCTACATTTAGTTAGCTTTTAGCTACTTTTATATTTGCATTATTTTGTTACTATAACTTTTAGCTATCATTTTGCTTTTTTAACTAGCTTTTGATATTGTACATTTTGCTTATATTTTGTTATGTTTGTTGTAAGTTAACATGTTGCTGATTTAGCTTTTAGTTATCCCTTTGCTAATGTTAGCAGCTAGTGAAGTGCACATTTTTAGGCCAAAATATGTCTATTATACCGAAAGCTAATGAAAGCTAATGCTTGTTTTATAGTTTTACAAATATTTTATAGCTTTTTCAACAAAGTTCAGAAAAGTCAGTCAGCTTTCTTACTGGATTTAAAAAAAAGCAATTTCTGTAGTTTAAAATGGTTTCTTATGGTGTGTGTGTGTTTTGTATGTTTGTACGTTTCAGACATAAACGAATGTGAGTCGAGCCCGTGTATTAACGGACTGTGTCGCAACGTGGCCGGGTCTTTCAACTGTGAGTGCGCTCATGGCAGCAAGCTGGACTCTACAAACACCATCTGTGTGGGTAAGACGTGAGGCCCATCACATCAGAGCCTTCATGAGGTTACAGCCACAGGTGGTAACTAACTGCTGCAAACATCTTCTTCCTTTTTTTAATTTAAGGTTAATTTTTTTTTCTGTAAACAAACACTGATACGCTCAACATACCGGCAGCCATCCAGAGACAGCATTGTCCTCGGATGATCCCACAGATGATTCATTAGATAAATGCTTCCATCCCTGGCCTTGATTCATACGGAGAACGTTTTACTTCACTGGAATCTGCAACCGATCCTTAATGACATGTGGGATGTGAGACACCCTGTCATAGTTAAATGAGCATTTATTTTGGAGCTTCGTTTCTTTTGGGTTAAATCCTTGTTGTCAAAAAGCTACATGTCAGTGTAAAATTCCTGTGGAATAGAAAAATAGTAAAAATATGTATTATTACTGCACGAACTGATTCTGTCAGAAGTCCAACATTTAGTCTGGTTTAGTTTATTTCTGTTGAAGGATTTGGAGGAAAAGTAAATAGTTTTTAGTTTTGTGGCTGTGTGGTTTTCAGGAAAACTGTGTCCGTTTCATGACTTAATCTTGAAATTTTATTAAAAATGCAACAGTATAACGTTAATGAAATTAAATGTATACTTTTTTTGTATTTTGCTAAAGTAAACATTTAGCTGCAAACACAACTTGGAGAAAATTCCAAATAGAAGAAGATGACACAAGTTTTCAAGTTTACTGTGGCGTGTTTGATTTTTTGACCACGTCTGGTGCTGTGAACAATTTCCCGACGATGATGATGAAGATGAGAAACGCCTTCTGTTACAAAACAAAGTCCAGTTGCTTTTGTCTTGAACGTTTTTGAACGTCCCGATGAACAAACCTGTTTCTGTTTTGTGTCGTGTTCTTAGTAACATCAAAAACTATTTGGCAAATGTTTCATGTGGATGAAACAAAATGATTTTTTTTTTTTGTTGTTGTTTAGGCTACTTTGTCAGAGAACTCGATGTAAACAGAGCCGTTTGTTTCCATGAAAACACAACAGAGCACATTTCATCAAGCTTTTCTTGTTGTTCTTTGGCTCCACAGATAGCATGAAGAGCACTTGCTGGCTCACGATACAAGACAACCGCTGCGAGGTGAACATCAACGGAGCCACGCTGAAGTCGGAGTGCTGCTCCACGCTGGGAGCGGCCTGGGGCAGTCCCTGTGAACCCTGCGAAATCGGTCAGTTCCCACACACACACATTAACAAACAGCACTTCTCTGAACTTTACGAGCACTACAGAACATGATGGCAACACTGGGCTGTTATTTAAAGCTGAGTCTGAAGCGAAATGATCTCTACAGGAAAATAAAGTCTTAATATTCCTCAAACTTTAGACCAAGATCATCTTGTGTTGAGAAATGAGAGTTTTAGATATTTTTGATCCAACTTTAAAAAAGACATCATGCAATATCAGCTACTACATCAAAGTTCATGCTCAATAATCCAGGTAGAAAATCCAACAAAGTTCAGTCAGGTCATCTGGACGGTTAACTTTTTTTTTGTTGAGACGTTGCCAAAGAACTTCTTCAGTCAGAGAAGCCCCAACAAACTGAGTCCCACCAGCAGCACACTCACATAGTGGACCAACCAGTTTGCTGGTGATAAGATGGTTTCTGGGGCCCGCCCTCTCCCCCGTCAACTCCTCTGAGGCAGCCGTAGCCAAAGTCGTTCAAAACTTCCAAGTTCATGCTCAATCATCCAGGTAAAAATCCAACAAAATTCAGTCAGGCTCCTCAGATTGATGAAGTCCTTTGGATGAAGGACGAAACATCTCAACAACAAAAAAAATAAAAATAAATAAACCGTCCAGATGACCTGACTGAACTTTGTTGGATCAGCTACTACCCCAATATATTTTAGGTCAACGTCTGTAAAACCGTTATGGCCATGTACAACCAGAGATTACTTCTTGCCGGCTTCATTTAAATGTGCTCATTGGTTCAGGAAATATTTAGCTAACAGGCAGAGCTAAAGGCAAAGATGCGTATTATTCAAACAAAACGCGTCTGTCTCCTCAGATACTGCTTGTTCTCGAGGATTTGCTCGCATGAAGGGCCTTGTTTGTGAAGGTAAGACTGTCATTCCACCCACTTGTCGTTGAAGGTGTATTTTTTTATAACATGCTATTTTTCCTCGCAGACATTAATGAGTGCGAGGTGTTCCCTGGCTTGTGCACGAATGGGCGATGTGTGAACACGCAGGGCTCGTTCCGCTGCGAGTGTGCTGCAGGTCTGACCCTGGACAGCAGCGGTCGCACGTGTGTGGGTAAGACCACCTGGGACAGTTTGTTGTCTCTGCTACAGGAAGTCCAAATGTGAAAACAAATGCTACTTTGTTTAATCTGATGTTTTTTTAATAGACATGCGCAGTGAGCAGTGCTACAAGAAATGGCACGAGGATGAGTGTGGCGAGCCGCTGTCAGGGAGATACCGCGTGGATATGTGCTGCTGTTCTGTCGGGGCCGCCTGGGGGGTCGACTGTGAGGAGTGTCCCAAAGAAGGGACACCTGAGTTTAACACCATATGTCCCAGAGGTCCAGGTTTCGCAAACCGAGGAGATATTCTGACCGGAAGGCCCTTCTACAAAGGTACCGTGGCATCCATTTCCATTAGAACAGAACTGAGCTTATATTAAAAAAACAATATCTTATGTTTGTTTGTATTTCTTTTTAGATGTGAACGAGTGCAAGGTGTTCCAGGGTCTGTGCACCCACGGGACCTGCAGAAACACAATTGGCAGTTTCAAGTGCCGCTGCAACAGCGGCTTCGCTCTCACAGCTGAGGAGAGGAACTGCACAGGTTCGGACTTTAGCAGGAGGCGTGGATCTGATGACGGTCGAATACACAGCTATCAGCTGCTTAGTTTCCTTACACTGTGTCCTGGGTTTCAGATATTGACGAGTGCCGGATCTCCCCTGACCTGTGTGGTCACGGCACATGCGTCAACACTCCCGGCAGCTTCGAGTGCGAGTGCTTTGAAGGCTATGAAAGCGGCTTCATGATGATGAAGAACTGCATGGGTGAGCTTGAAACACAGTCATCTACATTCATGCGTCCCCTTTGCTTTCCCTCCTCACTGCCTTTCATCTGACAGACATTGACGAATGTGAGAGGAACCCCCTGTTGTGTCACGGAGGAACCTGCCTGAACACGGATGGGAGTTACGAGTGTGAATGTCCCTCTGGATACCTGCTCAGCAGTGACGCATCTGTCTGCGAAGGTGGGCCAACCAATCAGCACGCATCCTGGGCAGCTGTGAACGAGTGGTTACAGCAGTTGTCCTTTAACCTGAGAGTTGGGGGTTCAATTCCACTACTATCCAGTCACCTATTGAAGTGACCTCATTCAAGACACTGAACCCCTCATTGCCTCCGATGTGTGTCCTATCATGTGATCTAAAGCACTGATTAGTCTTTAAAGAATTTGTTCAGTTAGCTTTGTAGAGATTTAGTAGAATGCTGTATGAATGTGTGTGTGGAGGTAAACGAGGGTTGTGTTGTAAAACACTTTAAGTATCTTGATTGGCTAGTAAGGGCTATATAAGTGCAGTCCATTTGCCTACTGGATGATCTTAAAGCCTAATTGAATGTATTACACTGTCATGTAAAAGCTGGATTCATTTGAATAACAGCTGTATTCAGTTTCTTAAGAACAATAAGTATGTCTCTCTTATGCACTATTATAAAAATGGTAAAAAAAAAAAGTTGTCACCAAATATTTTAGATTAGGATAACGCAAACAATCTTTAACTACTAGTAGTTTTTAATTGTGCATATTTGCAATATATTTACTCTTTTCTTTAAAAGCCATTATTACTCATTATGAATTATCCTATTTTACAACTAACAGCTCACAAATTTAAGTTTTTGTACGTTAACCGTCTGACTGATGCAAATAAAAATTGAGCAGAGGTTGATTTTTTACTTAAAAAGACCTTCCAAGACATCAAGCTCAGTGCAGAAATCCTTTTTTCACGCAGTGATAAAGCATAAAGTCAGAACATGTACATAAAATGTGTGTATTTTTATCGTTTAGAAAGTAGCATTCTAAAATTTGAGAAATTAATGAATGAGCGGGGATAGCTCTGCGTTTTTTACTCAAGGCTAGTGACGTTTGCACAGAAGCATAAAGAATTCTTACTTCCAACGCTAAATTTTAGGCGTTAATTAACTCAAAATGAAAACTCTATAAAAGGTTCTTTACTAGATAAGCATTTATAAATAAGGGCATTATTTCTCACTCTATAGCTCACATTGAAACATCAGCAACAGTAACATGAATGGGATTATAAAGAGAACAAGTTTAACATGACTGTATAATAAGTAATTATTTTTTTAAAAGAAGTTTTTCATGACAAAAATTAAAGAATCAATATTTGAGTTTTAGTGGTATCAAGCTCGAAATAAATTGATTTTTAAGAGGCAAAACAGCTGCAGAGTTTTGTGCTAAAATTTGTTTTACAAAGACTTCTTAAAAAATCTATGCACAGCAATAAATGTCACACTATGAATAAAATAAACTCTGAGCAAAAAAAAAAAAAAAAAAACGTCAGTTTGGCAAACAGTTTTGAGTTGAAAGACCTAATTCATGTCTGTTTTGTCACTTCTAACACTTGTGTGTCTTACACACCCTGTTCAATAATTAACCTACAGTTTTCTTTTGTTTCATTTTCTTTTGTTGATTATTTAATTAACTGAATATCTGTTGAAGCCAGTGTCATAAAACCCAACATGTTCAATCTTCTCTACTTGTTTGCGTCAGACATGAATGAGTGTCAGCTGAGCGAGAATCTGTGCAGAAACGGTCAGTGTGTCAACATGCCTGGGACGTACCAGTGCTCCTGTAACACCGGCTACCAGGCGACACCAGACCGCCAGGGCTGTGTCGGTAAGAGGAGCAAAAGTTTTGTCGCAAATATATGATTTCTAATAACTGGCTTTTTTAAAATGCAAGCCAAACAGCAAATTTGACTTTCTGTGCTCCTGTTCTCTCCGGGACTGGGATCTGAGTGTGCTGATGATCTGTTCTTGCAGATATTGACGAGTGCACCATAATGAACGGAGGCTGTGAGACCCACTGCACCAACTCGGAGGGCAGCTACGAGTGCAGCTGCAGTGAGGGCTATGCTCTAATGCCTGACCTCCGAACCTGCTCAGGTAATAAAACACATGTTTTACTTGGGATTTCAAATCACTTCCTGTAAGGAGATATTTCACCTTGCGTGTGTGTGTGTGTGCTTTTGATAGACTTTAACGCTCGTCTGAAGACTTGTAGCTTAATTATAAACCCTTTCTGTGGCGTATTTGATAGATATTGATGAGTGCGAGGAGACTCCAGACATCTGTGATGGAGGCCAGTGCACCAACATCCCTGGAGAATATCGCTGTCTGTGTTTCGATGGATTCATGGCCTCCATGGACATGAGGACCTGTATCGGTAAGAGGATGAACAAAACCTTAAAATCTGTTCGAACTCATTCAGATTTCATGTCAGGATGATATTTTCTTCTGTCTGACCTCTTCTTCCTCTGAGTTTAAATATAAATCTGAAGATGTTTCTGTCGCACTTGTTTTGTGTCACTCTGACAACCATTCTGCGTGATCCCTGTCTGCCCAGATGTGAACGAGTGTGATTTGAACCCAAACATCTGTCTCCACGGTGACTGTGAGAACACCAAAGGCTCCTTCATCTGCCACTGTCAGCTGGGATACTTTGTCAAAAAGGGATCCACAGGCTGCACTGGTACAAACACCCCCCCCCCACACACACACACACACACACACACACACAAATGGTCAGGGGAGGATCTGTCACTTGCAGATCTGGGCCTCTGTGTGTCCAAATTTAAGCCAGGTGTCAAAATAGTTTATCCATGCATGCAGTAGTTCCAGAGCTACATTTTAAAGTTTTTTTAGTCATGGACTGAGCAAGGTGCAGACAGAGCAGCACCGCAGACAGAATATAACTGAGCCGTTTAGAGCATGGGTCCGCAGGAGCATCCTCATTAAGACTTAAACCCAAACAGTGACGTTGTTTTTGTGAATTTGTGGGATTTTTAAAGATTTTTTTCGTTTAAAGTTGTAAAATTTGACTTTTTCTAGAAATCATTTTACTTAGGAAGATATTGCTACTGTAACAAAAATATTTAAAATGTATTAACATGAAGTTATGTATGAGACAAAAAAAATTCACACAAAGGATCATCATTTAAAAAACCCCAGTGGACTCATTTGGCCTATTAAAAATGTAACACTGTTTATTCACTATATACATATTACTTACTACTTAGTAAATAAATAGCTTCAACAATAGGTTATATGGAGTTCAATGTTTTGATCATGGGGAATACAGGTAGTCCTCGACTTAAGGCGCCCTCGACTTACAGCAACTCGGACTTAAGAACGGGTGTGCGGCGCAGCGT
>JARVGQ010000981.1:18606190-18617369 GCA_031762355.1 Hypsolebias martinsi | reverse complement strand
TTTCACAGACAAGACAAAGCAAAAGCAAAGCGGAGACCGAGAGGAGACGTCCGCCCTTGAGAAGAGCAAGTGTTGAACGACAATTTATTATTATTCTCTTTCTTCATGAATGAATCCATTCTGCTTGAGTACATAATAGGAGAATACTCAAGCTACTGAAAATCCACTCCAGGTTTTCCAGGTTACCTCCAACTCTACACACCGCAGTTCTGTGCGTCTCCTCCTGCCTCGGTAGACACGCACAGGTGGAGGAGGTGGAAACACCTCTGTGTTGATCACTCGCCAGTTTAGCGAGCTTAGTGCATGTAGTTAATAACCAGGGGTGTTGATCATAAACATATAGACATGGTTAGGAGGATGTGAGAGGAGCTACGTGGCATCTTAGCTTAGCAGTAACTGTGATGCTGTAAGACGCTGCAGGTGTAAGAGACGCTGTGTGCTCAGGTGCATTACAGTTTAAATGTCTTCAAAACCCCACACTTTATTGTCCTCAAGCTTCGTGAGAAACATCATTTAGATGAGGAGTGTTGAACACAAGCACAAGTAAAAAAAAAAAAGTCCAGTGGTGATGTTTGTTTTATTTCTCTACAAACACAAGTCGCGCCGACCTGATGCTCTGTATTAAAGTTCATTAAAGTGTCTTTAAAACCCACAGCAGAATTTACACAAACTTGGTGAGAAACATGCTTTAAATGTGTGGAATTCAAGGAAATCTAGGTGAAATGCTGCTTTGTTGTTCACTAGTGTACAATTTTTTTACGCGCGCGTACAGAATTGTGTCCCCTCACATTACAGATGCTTCTGATGCCCTTGGTTTAAATGTTATTTAAAACTTTATTTAATTAAAGAATTGTGATTTTCACTTTTTAATTGTTACATATTTTATTCAAATGTCCATTAATACTCTGTAGATGTGTTTTAATTTTTTTCTGTATAAATGTATTCCTAAATGTATGATCAATTGACTGTATTATTTGTATTATGTATATGTATTGGGTGGAGGCTTTCTATAAGTCCACTGGGCTTCTGCCTTCTCCTGCACTGTTATTCTTTTGTTCTTAATATCTTTGATGGGTATTTTAATTGTGCAAAATAAAATAACTTATAATGTTAGATGAAGCATTATGAAATTTCTAATGACCATCAAACATTATACATCACTTAGGTTGTTTGATTTCTTCACCACCTTACCGACAATGTCGGTCATCTTGTCTGTGATGGCACGCGATGCTCGGATTAGGACGTTGTCGCTCTCGTCATACTTCATCTTCATCTCAAAGAACCCTTCAGAAAACATACAAAGGACAGCAGGTCAGAAATAAACAACCTAAAGCTTTCATTTCCTGTAAATATTTCATTGCAGCACAAGTTTTTACATTAAATTTCTTAAGATTAATTTACAGATAAGTCAGTTCTTGTTTTTCTTGTAAGAAACAAACTCCAATGGCTCCGCTCATGAGAGACAGCGAGAAGTGACAGATTTGGTAATCAAACTGTGCAAATAAATAATGAACTGTGTTACATGATTTAATAAATTATCAACAAAAAAACACGTACAGTATATTTGTCATACAAAAAACAAAGAGTGCATTTATTTTAGTTGTTGACTAAACAACATGACCCCGTTACAAGAAGGAAAATTTTATACCCTCAAAACCTGTAGTGCAGCACTAAATAAAATAAACTGCAGTAAAAATATTGTTTTTTTTTTATCACTTTAGATTGTGAAGTCACAGACAGAGTATTTTTAAAAATACTGATGTTGCTTTTGTACAACATAATGACAACTCAGCTCAATATAATCTCACTTTCCCAAAATGATTTCACCCAATTTTACATTCTCAGCCAGATCCCCAGTACAGTTCATTATTTGGCTCCTTCAGCCGTTGCTTATAATCAGAGGCTTTTATACTTGACAGTGAGTAGTTATCCTCTGCTCGGACTACAACACAAATATATAATTTTACCTTTTTTAATAGTTACTCAACTGACAGCTTAATTTATCTCACCAGAGCTACACAACGCCCACATCCAGTGCATTATTTGTCACATACCTGACAGCCTAATAAACAAATGTACATAAAATGTTCTTAATTAGCTTAAAACACTTTCACACCATATCAATAATATAAGATGCCAACAACTAATGCAATGTAATGTTTTAAGCAAATAAGTCCAACGTGCAGCACTTGGAATATGCCAAATTCTAGCTAAAAAGCTTTAAAAGAGATTGAATTATAGCTGTTTTTAGATGGTAAAAAATATATATATAATTAAAATAAAGCCTAAAACGGCTATAAAACTCAAACTCAAAGGGGTTGGCTATCCGCAATTTTAAAATGAACACATTTCTAAAAAGCAAACGCAAAGTCATAAAAAGTTGTTGTTTATTGTTGCTTACTATTAAAGACCACATTGTTGTCTTTGAAGTCTTTCCACTGCTGGTACCATTTGGAGTCTTTGTGCAGCACCACTCCCATTGCTTCCCTAAAACCCACACAAAGTGAAGCATCACAGCTGTCAGTCAGCACAAACGTCACCGTTACTTTAGTTCAGGGAGAAAAAATCCTCCCGTTAACCATAAGAAATGATTGAAAGTTGTGTGTTTCAGTGGATGACAAGAAACGACTCCTGTTCTACTTGGATTTTCATTTTTTGTATAATTATTAATACTGATTACAATAAGAGAGCCTCAGTCAGAGGATCCAGTTTTCTCTGAAATGCTTGTCTATTTCAGTGCAGCAGAAGGGTACTCACGTACTCGTTGGCTTCGAAGATCTTTTTGTCGTCCCCTGCACCTTTGGAGGAGAACTCGGTCCTTTTCCGTAGTCTGGCTGGAGGCCTGTACGGGCCAGTGTGGCCGAGATCGCCGATCTCTTTCTTCACGCTCTCCATCCCCTGCAGACAGAGTAATGAATAAGAAACAAAAAGGCTTGAAAGATTCAGTTTTAGCATTACAAACCTTTACTTATCACTATATGTCCCATGCACATGTATTGTTACTTCATCAAGAACAGAAAAAGAGCAGTAAGAACACAAACAACAACAATACGTGCAAGCTTTAGTAAAATACAAAGCCCCTTAGCAACTGCATACCTGTGATATTGCTCTGAACGCACCAGTCTTTCCCAACATCTCTCCACCCTTAGAGACTGATTCTGCAGAGGTCTTTGCAGTTTTGGCTGCTTCCTCCATTCCCTCTTTGATTTTCTTCCCAATGTCTGTTCGACTGACTTCTTCCAGCCCCTGTCCGAGCACATGCACATACATACATGTTTAAAAACTGTCTGTGTTAACTTTTACAGCAAGTTCATGAAGTGTCACTCTAAAGAGAAGCTACATCACAATAACACTTCACATTCACCTCTTTAACCGTCTCTGAAATGTTTCCCAACTTTTTCTTTAGGACCTCGGATGTCTTCACTGTTTCTGATTCGATACTTTTCTGGGAAAAGGCAGATATGAGAGCTGTAGGTCAGAAGAAAAGGTTTAGAGCTTAGCGGTGGTTTGGTATGTTGCTGGATACTAACATATTTCCTTCGAGCTTGTTTCAGTGCATCTGACTCCTCGAGTTTTTTGGCCTCTTCACGGAATTTCTTAATGTTTTCTTTCATTTCTTTGTTCTTGTTTAACTCCTGTTTCAGGTTATCCAAAAACTCCCCAAGGAAACCCTTCCTGCCCCCACCTTTTTCCCCTGATAAATATCTTACCTGGGGAAGGAGAAACTGGGGCACCTGGGTAAGAAAAAACAAAACAAAGCAAACAAACATACAAAAACAGCAATAGGTTGAATTAAAATGACGTTTTTAAAAAGCATGTGAACTTATAAACATAGATTGCTGTACAAATGTTTAAACCCCATTTACTTTATATTTTACTTCCAAGGAAACAGACTTTCAAACTATCTTTTAAAGTGGTCTCCATTAACAGTTTTCAAACTTTCTAAATGTTTTTAAAGTTTGTTGCTGTTGTTTGGACTTTTTCACTCATTTTCTGTCCAATCATTGAGCATAAAGTGCAGAAAGTAGCTAAAAATATGAAAGTGGACAAGAGAAGGACAAAGAAACTGGTTTAAAAAAGGTAAAAATAAGGTTTAAATAAATAAATAAATAAATAATTTATATATAATATATATACATATATATATATCAAAAGACCTGAAAGATTCATCATCCTTCAGTTAATCATCTACTGTATGTCAAGTTTTCAAGTTATATATACCGGTAGCTCTTTGGGAATTACCTTAATGGTACTGTTTTGGGGGCAATTGCTGTTTCTGCTCTATCTGCTCCCTCTTGGTCCAATATTTTCATATTTTAAAAAATATCTCCTATCATTGTTATGCTGATGACATCCAGTTGTATATTTCTTTTCTTCCAAATGAGCTTTCAAAACTACACATTTTACTTAACTGTTTGGATTCAATTAAAAGCTGAATGGATGAAAGCTTTCTCCAGATAAATAGAAAAAAAACTGAAGTAATCATATTTGCTCCAGGAAAAAAAAAACTACTGCAATGATAAAGCAGATCCTTGGGCCTCTTGGTCATTTTGCTAAATCCTCCGTCAGAAACCTTGGGATAACCTTTGACTCAGGTTTTACTCTGGAAAATCATGTTTCTACCATCTGAGAAATATTGCCAAGCTTAGCCGTACTGTCTCTCGTCCACAATTGGAAATCTTAATTCATTGCTTTGGTTTCATCTCGCCTGGATTTTTGTAATGCACTGTATACATGTGCAACCAAAACCTCCCTAGACCGGTTGCAGTCTGTACAGAATGTTGCTGCTAGACTTGACTGGATCTTCAAAATGTTGTCACATAACTCCACTTCTAAAGCCACTCCATTGGCTCCCAGTTCATTATCGAGTGGACTTCAAGGTTTTGGTTTTGACTTGGCAAGCTCTGCATGGACAGACACCAATTTACATCTCTGAAGTTGTACATCCCTACACCCCGATCACGGCTTTGAGGTCCTGTGATCAAGACCTGCTGATTGTCCCCCAGACAAAACTGAAAATTAAAGGAGGCAGAGCCTTGTCTTCTGTGGCTCAAAGACTCTGGAACTCCCTTCCTCAAACTCTCCGTTCAATGGACTCATTGGCTTCCTTTAAAGGCCAGCTAAAAACTCATCTTTTTAAATCTGCTTTGGCTTAAATTTGTTTTGCGCACTTTTTTAAATTTTGTTTGGCTAAGCACTTTGTGATTTTTATCTAGAGAAGTGCTATATAAATAAAGCTTTACTGACTTACATATTATCACTTCTGCAACATTAAGGCTTTGAAGAGCATTTGTTTACTGTCGGATGACGAATCGGGTTATTTTAGACTTTAAAGATTAGAGCAACTAATGGATGATTTACGATGCTAATTTGTTTGTTTATTGGCTCATAAATGTAGGGTTAAATATTCATATACATCACAATCTACTAGATTTTTAAAAAGAAAGCATAAAACGGTAATAGGCTAATTTAGTGATTTAGCTCTAGGGCCCAGGTGGATCAGTACACAGTCCAACCAGTGTTGCAGTTTACTGAAGACAATAAATATAGTTGTAGGTATAAAGTTTTCTTTCTTTTAAAGTGACGTTTCCTATTTGACTAGTTAAACACATAAGGCTCTAAAAAATGATTAATAAAATGTTAGTTTTTTTTCCTAGAACTTATGACACTGCTGTTTGAAGCTTTAAATTAATATGTACGTTAAACCGCCTTTGGGGTCTGCTGGTGTTGTACTCTGTTACAGGAAGCACGGTGACCAAAAAAAGGACGTAGTGTCAAGTTTAACAACACTGTGCTGCATAATGATGTGCCTGCCTTTTAATCGATTTATGATGCTCTGCTGTCAACGATGCAGGCTATTAAAAAAAGAAAAAAGAATGAAACTTAATTTATCAGCCAACCAATCAACTGGCTGCCTCTAGTTTTATAGGAAGTTCAGTCATTTTCTATAAAACACTAGCAGTTGTAAATGCCCTTTTTCTTAATAAACTTGATTTAGTTTTTATTTAACTAATTTGGGGAGTTAGCTACTCTTCATGTCCAACATTAACAGGTTTTACAGTCACTTTATTAATAATGACTCATTTACTGATCACAGTTTATCAATAATAGTGGTCCACATGAGTTCAATGGTATATTGAGCTGATCAAAAACAAGAGCAATTAAGGTTTTTAAGCTAATATGCTTCACTATCACTTTTGTGATTAGCTAAATGGAGCACTTTTTTATTTTATTTTATTTTATGCTGGCCCAAATATTACTTTAAAATATATACAGGTATATAGTTAACATTATTTATTTAATTATTAAACAATGCAAACAGACGCTGCAAAATTTCATGGTGACCCTGGAGCTGCAGCAGCTCAAAATAAAAGTTAACACGAAAACTGAAACTTAAGAACTGATAAAAAAAAATATATAAATAAATAAAACTCCAACAAAATTTGGATTTCAAGCTAGGGGTGGGAGTTTAAACATTTATTTGATGCATCGCAGGACATTCTGAAATGATTTTCAAATATCAAAAATCAAGTTTGTGAACAGGAATCGCTGCTGCCACTTTAGGCGAGTCAGCAGAAGAGTTGTGGTGCCGTTTGTCCCAGTCGAGCTACCGTAGCTTCCTGAAGTAGAAAAATTCCAGTAAAGCTGCTTTTATTTTTTTCCCCATATTTTCTATACTGAACTCCCCAAAAAAAATTGTGTGTAAATAATAGTTATAACATGACTGTCCTTGGTAATGAGTAAAATGTTTAATTTATGTTTAAAATTCCAGTGATGAACAACGATGACCACATTAGCTTCAGTTAGCATTTATCCTATCGGTCAGAAGCTTGTGAGTAACAGAGTTTGGCATATGCTAACGTGCACTCTGTCATATGCATAAACATAATTGCACCCCTACGAAATTTAGTGGAATTGAAAAGTACCTAAATAATTCCTCCCCATCTCAAAATCCAACATTATCAATTTGAAGTTCATAAAGGCCAAACCACTGATCTGAGACGATTTGACAAATCAACAGACAACTCAAAATGATCTATTATCATTTTTAAGTTAATTAAACACTATATACGTTTTACGTTATAAAGAAATAAATAATACGTATTGTGCAAGGTCAAAATTGGGTCATCCTCATATTAAAGTGACGCTGAACGTCAGATGTGAGGAAAAAAACCAAGTCAAGCTTTGTATGAACTGAAATAAACCTTTAAACAACCAGAAACAATGCAAAGCTGTATGTAAACAGCAGAACAAATGGAATATTTTATACTCAACTAGTAAAAAACTAATCAGAATGTTGTTTTTTTTACATCTCAATAGCTACAATAATGTAAACAGACACCAGGTTGTTAAAAAAGCCTTCATCGTATCCAAACTTTAAATGAATGACGTTAAAATCTTGAAGAGTTTGCCCGTGACGTGCATCAGAAGCTAACTGAAAAATGCTAATGTTTCCAGAGAATTCATTCATGTCTGTGCATGTTTAACGGGAGTTGAATACTGATAATGCTGTAACATTTTTTTTTTTTTTTTACAGAGGTGCACTGTGGGACTCAGCTGAACCCCGGCTAATTAACAAGTATCTGTTCTATTAAAGCCAGCATCTTTTACAACATTCTTAATAACTCAACTAAGACGCTTTAATTATGAGTTCTAATTCGAGCCAACAGACCATGGCGGGCAGAACTTATCAGAGGAAGCACATGAGGGGTGGGGAGGGGGGATTAAGAGGCTGAACTGACCATTCCCATGGCAGCCTTGTAGACGGGCGACAGCGAGAGGTCGGCGCACTTCACCTCCCAAACCTGAACGGCGTCCAGCCACACGTCGGGCTCTGCTGATTGGTCCACGCGGTAGTAGGCACGCGGGTTAGGCAGAATGTGCTCCTGCGGAACATCATAACAACAACAAGTTACCTTCTTGATAAACTTTAAAGGAATGTTTTTTTTTTTTAGAGGCGACAAGTTTACAATAAGAGGGAAACAAGGACGTGTGGAAATAGGCCGATGCGTTCTGGACTCATGGTGCCTCACAATCAAATCCCAGGGAGCAAAACAGAGTTCCATCACTTTCAAAATAAAACGATAACCTGCAGGTTTGTGGGTCAGTATTAAAAAGTTGATTTCTAAGGCACTTAATCATGAGACATTACGTTGGTGCGTGTGAAAAATGTAGACCATCTACAGCCCAGTCCTCAAATTTCTTGTTATCATCTGCCATTTTACCATCCATCCATCCATGATCTTTACCTGCTTCTTCCTTTTCAGGTCGCAGGGTCACTGGTAGGCCTGTCACGATAAATTCTGCAGGCCGATTAATTGTCTCAGAAACTATTGCGATAAACGATAATATTGTTCAAAATTTGACATTAGTAATTATTGTCAAATTTAAGAAGAAACGTTAATTTGGTTTGAATGTAGTATGTTTTTAGACCACTTGATGGCAGTATAAGACTGTTTGAACCGAAGGATGGATAGTGAGGGAGCGAGAATTGTGTCTCTTTAAGCAAAATGGGAGGGAGGCCCCTCGACGTGACACGGGCTGTCTCTCGTTCTTGTTTTTTGGTTCTCAAAATGGCGGACTCTCGGTGTAGTTCGAGCTCTTCGCTGAGAAAAACAACTTTTTACACGAAGGCATGAGTTTCAACCATGAACTTTGGAGCTCGACAAGACGGAGGTATATTCCCGAAGTCGGCCTGTTAGCTTAGCTCGTAGCTTAGCTTCTCAGCTCAGCTGCTTTTAACGATTCAAAAACGCGATTTTTGAGGGTTAAAACTGATTTTAAAGAGAAAAGAGAAAGGGATGGGTCAGTGAAGAACATCAGAGTTGAGCCTTTTGTCATTCAGTGTCTTCAGTAGAAAGAGAGAGACACGAAGAAATGATAAAAGCCGATAAATGAAAATGAGGTTGATCATTTTCATTCATCATGCGATTAATTGATTTATTGTTTATCGCGACAGGCCTAATTCTTAGTTTAACATATTTCTTAGTTCAGATCTTAGATCTTATTAGTTTTTCTTTATAACTTATACTTTTGTTGGATGCAACTGGGACCCTGTGTACACAATTTAGTTCCACCACATGTACCACAAATGATTAGAATGACAATAAAGAAACCTGGACTGTGATATATAAATAAATATAGATATATAAAACCAAGTGGAAAATGAGAATGTAAGCTCTGGCTAACACCACCAGTCTTTGAGTTAGTAGGTGATGGTGAAACTCAGAGCTTTACCTCCTCTGCTGCAGCGTCCATATAAGTGGGTCACACTGAAGTAATGGTGGGAAAAGAAAGCTCCAGCAGGAGTGCTGCTGTTTCCCTGTACACATTATTTATACTGAAGGCATTCAAGTGATGCTCTAATACACACTGAATTACAATGAGTCAGCCGGTGGGCGTGCAGAGCCTTATAAAATATTGCTGCTGATTGTCACGAGTTTTGTCAGGGCTCAGACTTTTTAAATTACACTTCTGGATTCACCAACTTTTATTGTTCTTACCCGACAGTTTCGGCAACAACGAGAACCTCACATCTAAAACACAGAATTGTAAAATGAAAAACCGTAATCAGTTTTCTTTCTCAGAGATCTTTGCCACACGAATATAAGATTCATCGGAAGCAGGGTTTTTTTTTATTGGCAAGGACAACCTTTAAAATGCTGAGTCAGAAAATAATGATCCTTTACCAACCTCGTTTCTATTAGAAGACTTTATACGTTTTGCAAAATTGTAAGAAACAGTTTATGACAATAAGAAAACCTTTAAAATAGAAAAACAAAACAGCATGAAGGGGTGAAAGTTGGAGATGGTCTGAGTGATTTAAAAAGGCCGTGTTGTGTTCATTTATTCATGTCCTGGTGTGGCTGCCATATTTACTGTCCACAGGGTAAAAGCAGTTTTGTATGTGTGCATGAAAATAACACGTTTACTGAGTCAAGAGCAATACGTTGAAGACAGCTCTGTCTGGTTTTATGAGCTAAACCCTTTAAGCAAAAAACAACTCAGTTTGTATTTTTTTTGGACTTTTGAAAGGTTTTTCTCGTTTCTCCTCAAAAAACACAGCTCTGAATAATGACTGAAACACAACTAATATGATGAAGGCCTCTTGTTGCTCATTGGTCACTCGTGCGTTCTCTGTGCTTTTTGCAGAATAAAAACTTGTAGGGAGACGGAGCCATCTTCGTGAACACTTTGAAAACTGTTTTCTGTCATATAAAAGCCCTGTAGTCATGCTGATAACTCTAAATGCATATTTTCTTTATAGTCTTGTATAAGCAACATAAGATGTCCATGCACATCCTATTGATCAGTCTGAAATTTCACCTTATACAGGTAATTTAAAAGCATCTCAATAAGGGATGCAAGATATTGGATTTTTGGATGATATCAAATATGCCAATATGTTAAAACTTCTTTGGCCGATAACCGATACCAATACCGATATTGTCCCCCTAGACCTACTTATAGAGACTAAATAGTTTTCTCTGCTGTGGAATTAAAATATTACATTATTCTTTATTCTGCATGGTTGCTGTCAAGTTTGCCTGCTACCAAATGCAGATGCCAAAAAGGGGGTTGAAAATGATGTAACACTTCAACTTGGATTATGTTTAATGTCAAATTTATTCAAATTTATACATTTTATATCGGTGAGTTATTATGATGGAATGGCCCATGTTCAATATTTAACCTTATCACTAATAGCGGCCGATACCGATACCATGCTGATAATATCGGGCATCCCTAATCTCAATATGACGTGACGACATGAACATTTGTGAGGGTTTCCAAAATATCTGAATCACTTGTGGGTGTTTGTAGAGCTCCATGTGTGAGTCGCAGGGCCATGCATCTGTGTTTCATGGATTCTAAACATGTTCAAAACAACTGAAAGATAAACACTGCCAAGTTTTTGTGGGCATCTGGTACACATGTGGAATTTGGTTTCTGTAACCTTACAGTACTAGAGCTGCCTTTTTTTTATGAATTTCTACTAGTTTATTGTAGTTTATATTTGACACTGTAAGCACTGTTTGCACAAAAAAATAAATAAAAAAATACCGGTATATATATATATATATACAGGTGACCCCCGGTAACCGGCGTTCCCGGTAACCGGCGTTTCACGTATCCGGCCCCCCCCGCCCGTGACGTCATCGGCCGAAACGGCAGAAAT
>JARVGQ010000981.1:18519457-18530642 GCA_031762355.1 Hypsolebias martinsi | reverse complement strand
GAAGCTCGGTCATCCGGGAGGGACTCAGAGTAGAGCCGCTGCTTCTCCACATCGAGAGGAGCCAGTTGAGGTGGCTCTGGCATCTGGTTAGGATGCCTTCTGGACGCCTCCCTGGTGAGGTGTTCCAGGCACGTCCCACCAGGAGGAGACCCAGAGGAAGATCCAGGACACGCTGGAGGGACTATGTTTCTCGGCTGGCCTGGGATTACCTTGGGATTACCTCAAAAGAGCTGGCCCAAGTGGCTGGGGAGCGGGAAGTCTGGGCCTCCCTACTTAGGCTGCTGCCCCCGCGACCCGACCCTGGATAAGCGGAAGAGGATGGATGGATGGATGGATGGATGGATGGATGGATGGATGGATGGATGATGGAGTTGCCGCTTCTGAGGGAGGTTCAAGCCGGGGGGGAGTGACGTGGAGCTGGAGGTGGGTCCTAGCTGCAATGACCGGTGGCCCGCAGCCAGCCCCCGTCTAATACTCCCCAGTTGTTTTTTTATGGGACAAACTCCTCAACATTAGAAGTTCAACAACACTGGGTTTTTTTGTTTTTAGTCCTGGATTTAGTAGACATTTCAGCCAAATGTATCACTCCCACTGTAGCTCCTCCAGTAATGTGTAGGAAGAAAGGAAAACACGTACCTATGTCAGCAAACACACTGCACACCACTTCCTGGAATTTTCTCTCCAATGTGTTTTCTGAGTAACAAAAATTACAAGTGCCAGCTACTTATGAAGAGAAATAGAAAACTCCTCTAACCTGCAGTTTTATGTTTCACAGAAATGTGGCTGTGTGGATCGATACCAGACTCTTCCACCTCTACAGAGCACACCCATTTCTTCCTCATGAGGGAGTTTTTTTTCTTTCCTTTCCACTGTTGCCTTTACGCTTGCTCAGGATGAGTGTATGCGAAGAAGTTAAACTCAAAACAGTCTGCTCCTCAGAAAAACAATATTAATAACTTACTTTTATGTATATAAATGTTTCGTTCAGTGCCCTGAGATGACTTCTGTTGTGACTTGGCGTTATAAATAAACAGAATTTAATTAATTTGAACCCAAACATTGAACGCTCCGGCACATCTAATGGTGGGGGAATCTGTTTCTATGTGAACAGTAGCTAGTGTAATGATGGGACTGTGGTTCACCAACACATCACAGACACCCTTCTTGACTCTGGTGAAGCCAGCAGGTTTGGGGATTTTACTGTCTACTTGACCTGCAGTGTACTCTTCAGCACCTGGAAACCCCTGGATCCAGGACATCATCTCTGTCTTTAATAATATTGTTTTGAGGTTGTTGATTTTTTTTTTTTAAACAAAGCTGAGATCTCTTATTGAGCAAACATAATTATCAACATTAAGTCTTTATATTTGACAATGTTTCCTACAAATGTAATAAATTCCATCATTTAAAGTCTGCCTGTTACTTATTTTAACTTTGGCCCCATAAACTTTTTTTTTTTTTTTTGATAATCCTACCATCCACTGGTGTGAGTGGTAGTTTTATAAAACTGCTCAGTAAACAATGAATGTTTACCACAGACAGCTGTCTTCCGTTTACACATATGGTTTGTATTAAAGAGAGGAAAAAAAACAAATTCTAATAACTTCTTTTTTTGTTGATTTACCCATTGATTGCTGTCTGAAAGTATTGTTCATGATGTACTCAACCTATTTCCAACCATAACTTACTCAGATTGAACATTTGATCTCCAGACATGCAGACTCACCTTGGCCCCAACAGTTCCATCTTCTCCAGGAATTCCAGGGATCCCAGCAGCTCCATCAGATCCTGGTTCACCCTGGAAAACCACATACAGCTCAACATTTGTTGCAACTTTCAGAGGAAAGGCTTCAATCCTGGTTTTACTGCTAGCGTTAACTTAGAATGGCTTCTGGTTCACTTCTGGATTCCCATGTTCTCACTTTATCGTGATCGGCTTAAGCGTTTGAGCCCACATGCAGGAAGGCAACAGGAGACTCCAAGGCAAAAGTGAAGAAGTTTATTAAAAATAAACAAAACAAAATGCTGATGGAGCAGCAAACTTACTTTTAAGGAGAGACATTTTAGTTTAGTTTAGTTTATTTCTTTTGTTCATTTTATAAAATAAATATACAACAATAAACAAGTATTCACATGAAAACAAAAAACAAAATACAAAATGAAAGGTGGCAGAAAGAAGAAAAAAAATCTTATTATATCTGCCCCTTTAAAAAAAAAAAACAATCAATTCAAACAATTATCTATAAGTAACAAAACAAAATGAATAATTAATCAACTTTTACAATCTCAAGACATTACATTTACACCCACTTCATATATAGTTCTTTAACAGTTCATTTTTGATCAATTTCTTAAACATTAACATTGACATTGCTCTTTTCACATCATATTCCAGGTCATTCCACAATCTAATTCCCTGGATTGTGGTAGACCGTCCCTTCAAACTGGTTCTGTGTTGTGGCTTCACAAATACATCAGTTCCCTTTAGATTATAACAACTCAGTCTTTTGACAAAATACATCTGAATATTCAAAGGTAATGCATTATTTTGAGCTTTATACATTACTATTAAAATATTGGAATTTACCAAATCTTAAATTTATTTACAGAAATAAATCAAAGAAAAAAACGGAGAATTTCTTGCGGCTCATTTCTATTAGGCTGCGAGCTCGTAGAGAAACACGACAATCAGTCTATCGTACAGTTTTTGAAACCACCGTCTTTCTGTTGATCTGTGCAGGCAAAGTGAAGGGTCTGTATGACTCCCAGGCACCAGTCTGCCCAGTCTGTCATGCCGTCCTGCGGCCCAGTGAGCTGCAGGATCACATGGAGCAGGAGTTAGCCAAACTCGCTCAGCTGCAGATCAGGTACGCACTAACATCATCCGAATAATCTGCAAATGAATAATGATGCATTTTCATTACACCCCATTATTTTTTCCACTTTCGTAAAATGATTAAAGGCTTTACTCACAAACATCCTAACAGCAATGTTGAGGATCTTCATCTCCTTCAAGCGCTCACCCCCTCTCCGTTCATCATTTTATTTCTGTTTTGCCTCTCAGACTTTTTGTTCAACACTCAGAAGATAATTTATGTTGACACATTTTGTACATCTAGAGGCCCCGTCCCCTTGTTTTTCACCCCGGTGGTGCCTCCCGTCGTCGTTGTCACCTGTGTGCAGTGTTTACAAGCTGCCTCATTGTCTCCTACATATTTCATATTGCAGCCTCCGGCCTTGAGGCGACAACTCATACAGCAGGCAGATAATGTCCTTCTAATGGCTGCTTTGAGTCCTACGAGCGCACGCACACACACACTTTCACGCTGTGTAAAATACAAATATAGACACACACATTACCTGCTGCTTAGACCAGAAGAATGATTCCTCCAATAAAGACATTACACTCCAAATCTGCTTAACGACCGCTCCATGGACAGTAATGGTTTCAAATTGAACTTTGCCCACGGGGACACTGTATGTGTGTGTTTGTGTGTGTGTGTAGGAGAGGTACAGTATTTGTGTGGCATGTGTGAAAGAATAAAACGAGACTCAAATACACACTCAGACAAGATAAAAGCAGCTGTTAATGTTAGCACATCAGGCACGTGTGAGCTGTGTGACTTTCCATTTCCAGGCCATTAAATGAGTTCTTCTTCTTTGTTTCTTTTAGCATCGCTCCAGTGCAACATGACCACATCATGAGGACGCCGAAGGTGAGCACAGGACTGATACGTTCAGGAAAAGTCAGTAAAAGAGTTTAGCAATATTTCCATTTGGTTCTGCTTTTCCTCCCCCCAGTCTCTGTCCCTCTCTCTGCATATCAAACGAGAAGGAGGCTCTCCCACATCACCTCCTCAACCGTCTGAGGAGCACCACTCTGATCGATACCAGGTGCAAAAAGAAGAATGTTACTGGTTATACGTGTTCATTTTCACTGGAGCGCCTTCTCCTAAAATAGACAATAATGAGACCAAAAGCTTGTTTTAATGCTCATGGAAAGGTTTATTCTGGGTGTTTATGTGCATTAGTATATAATAAAACAGATTTAGACTGCTTCAGTGCAGCACCTACTGTTATCTTCTGTCTGAAATTATTTTTACCACACCGGTGTGGGGGAAAAAAAAATGCTGCTTGTTCATCAGTGATTATTTTTTATGATAGCCAACAGGCAGACATTAATCAAATTGTGATACAAAAAGTTACAGATAAACAGAAACAGGGAACTCAGCAACTGTTTTCTGGAGGGGATTTTTTTTTTAAGTAAGAAATGTTTGATTTGTAACTTTGAAGAACTTTTACCATCAGAAAACCTCAATTTAACCCACTGAAAAAGGAGTGAAAGTCCCCAAAACGTCAATTTAAACCCATTTCAAAATCTGAAACATCAAAGTTCGTGCTGAATAATCTAGATTTAAAAAATCCAACAAAGTTGAGTCAGGTCATCTGGACGGTTTTCTTTTCGGTATCTGTTTCGTCTTTCATCCAAAGGGCTTCATCAGCCCGATGAGCCACAACAAACTCAGTCCCACAAGCAGCACACTCACATAGTGGGCCAACCAGTTGGCTGGTGATAAGATGGTTTCTGGGGCCCGCCCTCTCCCCCGTCGACTCCTCTGAGGTAGCCATAGCCAAAGTGGCTCAAAACATCAAAGTTTAAAGGACTGATTAAGTCCTATGGATGAAGGAAACGTCTAAAAAAATAAATAAAAATAAAATAAAACATCCAGATGACCTGACTAAACATTGTTGGCCATTTAAAAACCATTCATTAGAATAATAAACACCAAAATGGACAAACAAATAAATAAAAGTTCACTTTGCTATTAATTACTTTAAAACTGCGATCTTTACATATAAGGTATTTTTTAGTTACTTCAAATAAAATTGTTACAGTAAGTTTGAATAAAACCCCACTTCATGGAGTTAAGCTAACTTAACTTGGCTTTGTTATATTGAATTTCCTAATAAATTGAATTAATTCGACTGAGCTATACTTGGATAGTTTTACTGCTTGTGTCTAATTTATAAATAATATTTACATTCAAAACTGGATCTATCTGCGGTAATCAATTTACCTACTTTTATTTAGGAAATTTAACATTCACCCACTTAGTTTTCTCACATATTTGAATTTAAATACCTTTAATAAACTTTTAAGGTCAACATTTAGCACATTTACATGTCAAGTTAGTGTTTGTTTTGTTAAAAAATAAAAGTTGAATTGACTCAGAGAGTTTTAAAACTTGAACAATGAACAATGTATGTAAATGTTAGGCTGAGTGGTTGTAGAGGAATTTCTGCAAAAGCAGCCTAAGATGCTCAAAAGATGCTGTGGAAAACTCAGGATAACAGTATTAGAAAAGACAGAGTTTAAAGTCTGCTTCATAAAAATAATGCAGCCTCTTTTAATTGTATTTGTTTCAGACATTTCTCCGAGTGCGGGCCAACAGACACACGAGACTAAACGGTACGTAGGGGTCTGAAAGTTGTTGCTTTGCTTCAGTCGGGAACGCAGAATGGCTTTAAAGTTAAAACTTAAAAAGTTTTCTTTGGTTCACACGCATGAGCCCAGTCATGTGTTTAGTCCACCCCCACACTAGTCATGAAGATATCTCCCTCTTTTTTACCCCCCCCCCCCAACCATCTCCACCGGCCTAGCGCCCACACGAGCAGAGGAGCCATTAACCTTTCAACTTTGACCTCTTGATATGTTAACAGTCGATGACCTCTGCTGGTGCAGGTGCTACGTCAAATCTGCCCTACTGCGCCCACACAGCGCAGGAGCCCACCTAGACTGCACACAAACTGGTAAGAAACACTGAGAAGCTCTTGTGTTGCTTTCTGTAATTTGATGTAATTACTGGTACAACAGGAAAATCCTGTTTGTTCTGATTTAATTTTAGTGATAAAACAACAAAAATCCTCACTTGGGAGTAATTAAGTTTTTTTTTTTTTTTTCTGCATTCTGTTCTGAAAATACTTTAAGAATACAACACGGTACGACAACATTATCATCTCATCAGATACTTTTATTTTGCCTTATGTATGTGTATATACAGAAATATGAAGCCGCAGCTTTACTGCGCAGTGATAATCCTCACTAGGATAGTAAATCATAAAAAAACACATCAACTTGATGTTAACTGTTCCCTGAAATCACTGACATTTACAGACTTGCAGGCTGTGATGACTGAGTGAAACCTGTGGTGGCAGTGTAAAAGGCTGCCAAGATATTTTTTTAAACAATATCTAATTAATGGCATTGATAGTAATATAGTAGATCCTCGTTTATTCCAGGGTCCCTTTGCCCCACAAAAAGTGAAAATCTGTGAAGTAGTGACGTTGTATTTATTTTAGTATTTGTATGTACGGTATTTTAAGTCTTTATAAACCCTTCCCACACTCTTGCAATGTTCTAAACTCTTAAACCTACATCATTTTAACAACATACTTACATGTAGCTACTAAATTTTACCCACCACCTCAGCAGAACAGCAATGGCTCGGTTCCGCTCCCACATGGTTCCGTTTTGGCAGACCTCCCCTGCCGGTTCTGGCCGGCATTCTGGATCGAGGTAGTGGCGGTGAGCTCCAGAGAGAAGCTAGGGCGGCACGTCCCCCACTCAGAAGTCCTTGTGGACCAGCTAGCGGCTCTCATGTGCACCGATTAGTCCAGTGATCTGGTTCTGCTCCGGTTCTTGTCCGGTTCGGTGGGTTCCGTGTGGCTCTCTGCATCCTCTGGGCACCGGAGTCACTGTAATAAGCACCAAACTCTTTCTGACCAGATCAAAACTTTCCCTCTAGTGTTCAGCAGAAGACAGGGCTTCTGGGTGAGGCACTGTTGGCTTCTGGGAAATGTAGTCGTTATGAGCGGGGATTCAGTATAGGCTTATTGAGAGAAAACTACAAAATGGCGGCACCTGTCCGAAGTACATTATTTTATTTTTTCGTTCACTTTTTATTGTACGGTATCCCGTACTGTCCCAATCATGTGAATAATATTAAGGTTGACAATCACGTGTCGTGTACAGTTTTTTTTGTGTCCAATATTACTTTGAAAAATCGCAAAAGAGTGAGTCCGTGAAAGTCAAACTGCGAAGTAGCGAGGGACTACTGTAATTCTAATCTATGCTTGCTAAATGAAAGGTGTGTGCGATACCGTAACTGCCTTAATGTGTTTGTCTGTTAGCAAAATATTTCAATTACCACTGGGTGGATTTTAATGAAACTCCCAGAAATTGATTGTTGGATGTAATTGTACAACAGATTCGCTTTTTGAGTTGACCCAGGATGGCCGCCACAGCTAAGCAAACACAAAAATGGCTATAAGTCAGTCAATTTTACAGATGATACCGAACAAATCTGTCTCCCAAACACATAGGCAGAGGAATAAAAGGATTGTGCAAAATTTTTATTTTAAAAATTGTGATATTTGCTGTTGGAGTTGTCTGTTAGCAAAATAACTCATGAACTGCTGGACAGATTCTAACCAAACTCTCAAAAAAGTAATAAAAGGAGACACGTTTACAGCTGATTGACTTTTAGAGTGAGCCTGATTCAAGATGACCACCACAGCTAATCAACTTTAGACCACGTAGAAATAGCTATAACTCAGCTCTTTTGACAGCTAGTGAGCTGAAATACGTTTAAATGTGTTAGCAGATGAAAGTGATCCCTAACACGTACTCTGAGAGTACTAATGAATTACTCTTTGTTTTAGGAATGCAAGTTTCATTTATTATTTAGTGATTTGAGTAAGTTCCTCCTCTGTGAGTGAGCTGAACATTTACCTGCACGGTGATCTTCTGCTTGGTAATCAGCTCAGGCCTGATGCTGACATGAGGACCGCCGCAGCCTCTTGACACTAACTCACATTACAAACTTCTTATTATTTCCACGGCGATGCTCCGACTCTTAGCTGACTCCAGCTGCAGACTGCAGCTGCTGTCGGGCTCTGTTAGCCTTTATTGGCTCTTCTAACAGGACAGCATAATGAGCTTCTAAATGCACGTCGGAGAGGGAAGAAGAAGGAAGTGGAGAAGGGTCGCTCTTCTGCTGATTAATCAGCCTCCCTCTCCCTTTCTCTCTTTGTTTGATGAGCTCTTCTTCATCTGTGACCGTCTCCTTAACCCTCATTATGGCTGCTGGGACGGCAGCGCTCGGGTCACAGCCACCAGCTCTCTCTGTGGCCCGTCCTGCTCCCCTGTCATCGAGCTCGAATTAGAGGGCCCTAAAACTTAATGTCCCCTTATACAATCTGCAGTCAGTCAGGTCACAGAGGGAGAGGAGGCGCTGTTGGTGTTCTGCCGTGTTAACTTTAATATTTCCAGCGAGGACGGTGTGGGAGGACGCTGAGATGACAGAAAGGAGATGGGAGGAAGGTTTTGCAGTCACAGCTGAATGAATTATGCAGGTCCTTTTGAACCCGTTAGTCTTTAAAGCTCTGCATGATCAAATTGCACATTTAATAAAATGATGTGCAAAGTCTTTCAGCACGGCATCAGAATTTCCCAACATTTATTTTGTCTGGTGTTGGTAAAAAGAGCTGAGAAACCCTTCATATTCCAGCTGCTTGTTGTGTATTAGGTGGGAAAATCCACCTTTTCAACTTCTTAGCTTCGGTTTAAAGACAAACTTTCCTTCAACATATTTAATTGAAACTACCATTTTTGTACTTGACAGTTTTTTTTTAAAAAGATTGTTGGAAAATTGTTCAATGTGCTGATAAACCGGTGTAAATTACCTCTCAGATTTAAACTAAGTTGCATCTTGACATGCTCCTGTTAAAATAAAAAACATTTTTGATGCTCGCTGCTGAAGGCGAAGGCGAAAAATAATATTTTTTTGTGTGTGTGTGTGCTTGTTTGTTGATGCTGTTAGCAAAATATATCCTGAATAACTGATCATATTTAAAAAAAAAACTGTTACTAAAAATCACTTTTACATCGTCTGCTTATTAATTTTTCGAGTCAGCTCAATTCAAGATGGCCGCCATTGCAAAGCAATCTTTGCAAACTGTATAATGACAGCCACAGTTTATTAATATTGAGATAAAATCTGCATCTGGAGCATCTTCTCCAACACATATTTTGAGCACAACACCCCTTAACAGCTGAAATCAACTTTGCTTGTCTGTTAGCAAAATATCTACCTAACAGATTTCAATGAAACCCTCAGGAAGTACTCTTTGGTTGTACTTCTACAACTGAGTAACTTTTGAAGTTCATTTAATATCAAATGACCACCACAGCTAATCGACTTTAGTCTACACAAAAATATCTGTAACTCGGTGACTTTTCCAGATATTGAACTAAAATTTGGTGTGTAGATCAAGCAAGATCTTGCAATGTTGCTTGGGATTTGGTACAATGTTACTTTTAAGTTTTAACCAAATAGTCTTGACTTGTTCTTTTGTCATCAGTGATATTTGTCTGAAACATGGGCATGAAAGGCAGGAATTAAAATCAGCTTGACAATCTGCAAAATATTGCAAAATGCATCTGAACAATGACACTTTTTAAGATCTTTTATGCATTCTGAGGTCAGATCTTTTGTACATTTAAAACATATCTAAAAACTTTACCTACTTTTGTTTTCCGTGGTATTTCTACTTTTATGTAAAAACAAAATTTATTTGTCAATTTTTTTTTTCAAGAAGACATTGTGATGCCATATTAGTTGCTATTTTATGATAGTTTGGTTGCAGAAAACAAGGTTTAGTCGCCTTTTGATTAACGGTTGGGCACTGGTTCAAAAGTGTAATCTGTTTCCCTTCACTCTAAACATATATAGTTTCTTGTGTGAGTACAATAAATGTAAATATTAAGTAAGTAAAGCCTGAAATGCTGCATGTTAGTAATCTTACATGTCTGTATGTATGATTTGTCCTCATGTTAAATAAACAACGCAAAGGTTTTACACATTTCAGCGACATGCAACAAAACTAGTGGAGCAATTTGATTTGAATATCTAATTAAAACTTCTATATTGAACTCAAAAACTTTAATTGTTACATATGTTTTGTACGATCTTCCCATAAGTAAAACCCTTGTCTTTGACCATACGTTCCTTTTTTTTTTCTTCCTTCTAACCGTTTTATCGTCTTGTCATCTTTTATGTCTTCCATCTGTTTCCAGTCAGGATCGGAAAGTTGAAGAGGAGAAAACCAGAAGATTTGCAGGTATGCATTCTATAATTTTCTTTGCATAAAACCAAAGAAAAATGATTAGTTTTGCTGACATTTGTTACCAAAGTTGAAGAGTCACACATGCAACCTGCAGCAGGCCGATCTGAGATCGAGAGAACGGCCACACTTTCACACAGATCTGTTGCTGACTGGCTTTGTTCGCGTGGCATCAGGATCACTGTCAGTTTGCTGTGTGTCCATGTGAAAACACTGCTGGTTCACTGCTATGAAAACACAGAGGCAGATACGCAGCTTCAGGCTGTGACAGGCGCGTTCATCGTGTCTGTGTGTGTGTTTCCAGGAGGGTTCGGCAGACTTGGTGCCACTGGAGGACGAGTGGAACGAGAGGAGACGGATACAGATGACATCTGTGGGGTTTAAAGGTAAGAATAAATATCTGTGTGTGTGTGTGTGCCACTGAGGTGTGTGTGATCTTTTTTTTTTTGACTGGAGGGTGAGTAGTGTGACTGAGTGGCAGCTGAAATAAACCATTGAACTTTTCAGTCCAGATTACAGCAGAACAAGATGCCCTGCAGGTTTCTTTGAAACGAGCGGCTTCTTTGACCAGAAAGAAAAGCTGTGACCTGCGAACCTGCTGCCTGGCAGAAAGGCGTGCAACAAACCCCTCTTATGTCTGACGGAAATGACAACAGATCCCTCCAATTGTGTAGTTAGAAATAATTAAAAGGATTTTTTGTACAAGAGTTTAAGATGATTTAAATATGACATGTTTGTGTCAGGTGCAGCATTGGGGAGTTTGACTTCTAAAGAGTGTCGGGACAGCGACGCAGACCTGGACGTTGACGGAGACGACACGCTGGCGTACGGCCGAGCGCAGTATCCTTTACACGTCGTGCAAGGCTGACGCTGAACAACTGACCGTGTTGTTCGGGTTCACAGAGAAGAATCAGATGCAAATTGAGTGCATTTTTAAAAGTCAGTGAGACACCAGTGCAGGTCTGAATGTTTCCTACTCTGTGTTTGTATTTGGTTTGGG
>JARVGQ010000981.1:18504752-18515996 GCA_031762355.1 Hypsolebias martinsi | reverse complement strand
TTTATTTATTTATTTATTTATTTATTTATTTATTTATTTATTTATTTATTTATTTGTTTATTTATTTATTTATTTATTTTTTGGGTGGGGGCAGAGGGAACTCATCCATAAATAAAACAACTAAATTTACTGTATGCCCATTTACAAGACAATTTAGTTTTTCTGAATTACTAACAGGCCAATCACTCCTCTGTCATCTTTATAATCTTTTAAAACAACTGATTCAATCAAAATACATTTCTAAAGCACTTTTATGACAGAAAAAAACACCATTCTAAAAGGTTTAAAAAAATTACTAATATTTATTAAGTGAATGGTTAAAATTAGCTCCACACCAAGTAACCTATTTTTATAATAAATCATGAGAACTTAACTAATTGGTTTATTTTTTTTTTTTACTATTACAAATATTATTATTTTAATTTTCTAAATAATACTGGCATTTTTTCATGGAACGTTTCAGGACTTGATAGTCAACTCAGAACAGCTCAACTAAACATTTCACAAAGTAAAACAGAGTAAAACAGAATACTGTGGTGTAATAATTTAATACATGAACCTATTCTTTGTGGACTGATGGTGACAACCATGAAGATGAGAGATGTCTCCTGAGTTCAAAAAACTGAACTAAGTTTGATTAAAATGGACTTCTGTACTATTTACTGTTTAAAAATTACACTAAAATTTGAATTAACCAGTTATTAAAAATAAGGGTTAGAGATAATAACAGAATGTTTGTTTCTATAAATAAAAGTATTTCTTGAAGGAATGCATAAAACTCACTGCATTGGACTCCAAAAACGTTTAAAACAAAACTTTTGTGTAACCTTTTTATCACTTTCGGTACGTGTTGATGACAGCTGAGGTACAAAACCACTACATTTTAGCTTAAGATCTGTAAAACTGACACACGCACTAAAGTTAATTATCACCAGGAAAGACAAGAGAAGATACTGTTTCCTGATATAATAGTTATGGTAGTTGGACATGGACATCTAGTGTGAGCCTGTGGTACTACTGGGTTCACTGTGTTTCTGTCTGCAGGACACATACGCCACTCCACTCACCTCCATCCAGTGCTGGCACGTTCACTGTGAGGAGTGTTGGCTGCGAACGCTGGTAAATCCTCTCCCTCATCCTGAGCCACATCGGCATCACGATGACTTCTCTGAAACACGTTTCTTCTTCTTTTTTCTTTTTTTAAGGGAGCAAAGAAGTTGTGTCCACAGTGTAACACCATCACCTCACCTGGAGACCTGAGGCGGGTCTACCTCTAACTCCTCCACTCGTATTGGGAGGAGAAAAGGGGATTTCTACTGTTTCAGCCAATCAGAGGTGGACCTGTGGGCAGCTGGTCTGTCATTCACTCCCACCTTCACATCATCACAGGTTTCCAGTCCTACATGTTTGTAAGCAGAGACTCCCAACATCCTCTAACCTCTGAGAACTTGTGGAGCAGAACAAATGACCTCCGACCTATGATGCACATTTCTGCCAGTTCAAAGGAAACGACTAGCTCAGGCCCTAAAAACTAAATACCAATAAAAAAAAAAGAAAGAAATGCTTTTGGGACAGTATTTATCATTTTTATACATTCTTTTTTTTGTTCCTGATTTATAGGGAGAAATTGTTGAATTCTGGACTGCAAAGCACATGTACAAAGTTTTGTGTATGTAATATTTATGTTTGTATGGAGTGATGTGTAAGATGTTGACTAGCACAACAACCTGCCTGTATTTACTGTACAAACAATGTCTCTGCTTAGATTATTTCTTATCCGTTTTAGCTGTTTTTAGGTTGAAAACATTTTCTGTAATCGATGTGCGCTGCAGTTTGTCTTTGTCACTGATGCATTTCTTTGTATCTATCAAATCTACTTTTTAACCAACATTACTACAATAAAACACATCTAAAGCTTGTTGTTATGAACCTTTTGGGTGTGCGATAAAGTGTAAAATGTGTGAAGTGGGGACATGACGGCACAACAAGTGTTCCTCGGTGTTTATCAGTCATCTTCACTGCCTTGTTGGGTGGCTCTGAGGCGTTATAGCCACGCTTTAAAAAAGTGGGTCATGGCAGGATTAGGCAAGCAGAGCCCAATGCAGCTCATCTGCAGGTGAGACTTTAAACCTGGCTATTCTGAGCTTTTTCTAAATGACCACTCACGCTGACATTTAGGGTTTGAGCTCAAAAGAGAGTAAGAGATGGTGAAAATTAGGATATATTCCCCCCCGCTCACTTTTTAAATTTTACTCAAGGGATAAAGTGGAGATAGAAGAGTGTTTGGTTTTAAAATGAATTTTTTAAACCGTGAAAAGCTCTTGACTGCAGCTTCTTGGTGGCCTGCAGACCGTGTGTGTATGTTGGCGTCTTACACAGAAACTTTGATAAGTCATATGTTCATAACCCTTGTTCTTCAAACAAGCCTCAATCCGAGATAAAAAAAAAAAAAGTCTGCTTCATCAGAATTAAACAGTTAATCCAAACAGTAAAATGACAATTTGTTAAAGGAAATTATCCTCTCTTGAGCTGAGCACAACAGGCAAGCATGCACAGATGAGACTGGTCAATGAGCTAAACGGAAGAAGAGGTAATTCAGACTGACAGAGGTTTAATGTGACACACAAACACACACACTTGGCGCACACGCAGTGCATTAAGGAGCCTCACAGAAGAATCACTTGATCCTGGACATCTCTGCAGCAAAGATACAAGTAAAGGTAGGGCGTTTTTATTATTTTTTTTACTCATCTTTTAAACTTATAATAATAATAACTAAGAATCTTCTTATTTAAACCTTTTCTATAATGATGGTAGAGATAAAATTTAAGAAAGTGGTTCATTTGGATCAGTATCTGTGACCTCAGAAACTGTTAAACTACTTAGTTCCAAAATTGTGCCGCTCAGGGTGGCTGCATGTTGGAGTAGCTCTTACATTCATTCTGTGATTTTGCTTTTGAAAACTTTAATTACTCTTTTTTTTCTGGATGTAAATATCTTTTGTTTGGATGATTACTTCCTCTGGTATCAGATGCTGTGCCACTGGAAGGATTTTTACTGAAACCTTTTTTTACTTTTGGACATTTGTTATGATGCATAATCATACGGTGCAACTGGGAGCTGCTGATTAACATCTCAAAAGCTCAAATAGTACACTTCAACAACCAAATTCCAAATGAGCTGAAAAGGAGATGCCATGGATGCATTGCCATCTACCTGGAGGCGGTGCTCGAGTGCCTGACCACTGAGATCTTGGAGGTGGCAAGAAACGATGCTCGTAGCAGGAGGACCAAGATTCTCCCACAGCACCTGTAGCTTAGTCTGCGGCAACGAGGGGCTGCTGGAAGAAATGGCCATCGATCTGGGAGGAGTTCTGCCCAGCATTCAGGTAGTCTTGCTGCCCAAGAGGACCAAGAGGTCTGTTGGGTCTGGGTGGGCAGTTCAGCAATCTGCAGCCGGTTGCCCAAAAAGCCATCAGCATCTAGAACAACTCTGTTGAAACCAAGATGAGCTACACCAACAATTAATTTCCCTTTGGGATTAACAAAGTCTTTCTGAATTGAATTGCATTGCATTCTGCAATTGCATTGCATTCTGCAAACTGTTACAGTTAAAGGTTATGCAGCAAAACACTTCAGAAACAATTGTTTAAAATCAAAGTTCAAAGCAGGCAATTATGAAAAAAAAAAAGGAATATTATGTTAAGTAACAAGTTACCACTAACAGATTAACAAATAGTTGTGAAGATCACAATAATTCTACCATATTAAGGCCTCCTTAACCAATAAATGTTAGTTTTAGAGGCTCATGAATAATTACATAGTTATTGACCAATAGAGACTCTGGTGTAATTAAATTGTTTAAGTGTCTGGAAACCTCATCCTCTCTATAGGTAGCAGGAGGTAAATGGGCCACCTGCTCCAGGACCCCGTCTGCTGCCCAGTCCAGATTTAATTAATCCTGCTGACTGACCCATCATGACTTCGTTTACCCACGGTTCAATCCACAGTCTCCACCTGCCTGACAAGTCACATCTTTTAGCTGTTTCATTGACAAATTAGTGGAGATTAAAATTCCAGTATTTTAGAAGCAGTAGGTTTTAGTTTTTAACTTTCTGTGAAATGCTGGAATACTTCCTCAGACCGTGCAGTGGATCAAAGGATTAACCTTACTCCACCTCAGGCCAGCTAACAGGATAGATGAGCTCTAACGCTGCGGTGATAGAGATCAAAACATGCGGTTTGATAAAATTAAATATCTGTGAGTCATCCCAGAAGTAGCTGCCAAAGCCACGGTCACACTTCTCTATCAAACAGTTTGATTTTCATCTGTCATGCTTCTGTCAGGTTCTGCTGTACAAAGTGTTGAACCCAAGTGCAGGAGGACGACAGGAGGCTTGTGGAAAAATCAAAAATGTTTATTTGACAAAAAAATACAAAGCAAAAGCTGATGGGGCAGCGTACTCACGAGAAAACAAGATACAGGACGGAAGGTAGAAACACACCATGAGGACAATCCCGAGACAAAGACAAGACACCAGTGAACTGAATATATATACACACACACACACACAATGACAGACACCTGCAGCGATTAACATGAGGCACAAGTGAGATGGGCTGAACACAAGGAGGGGAAACACTGAGAGCTGGAAACCTGAGGAAACAGAGACAGGACCAAAACCCCACAACTTGTCCACTTTGATCTTATTTCTTCTGTTTCTTAGAGCAATGTCAGGACCGAGGCCGGTGGTGCTGAGCGGCCCCTCTGGGGCCGGGAAGAGCACGCTGCTCAAGAGGCTGATGAAGGATCACGAGGGCGTCTTTGGATTCAGCGTGTCACGTATGTTTGTGTGCCAGTTAATGATTAGCTTCCATAATATCCTCACCTGAGGAGGAACTAGGACACAATGTTTAATTCAGCTCAGGCCAGCAGTTTTTAATTTTTCTTTTACACCTGGCCTGCTGTTTGCAGAATTCTTCACTCTTAACAGGTTTTTAACAATGACATATTTTTCTCAGACACAACAAGAAACCCTCGGCCAGGAGAGGAGGATGGCAAAGGTACGGTATTGGCTCAAGACTTGGCCAGCTGGTGACACTTTTAGCGATTGCAAAAGACAGCGGCTGATGTTTTAGCACCTTTAGGCTTTCTTAGGATCACCTTGCTCTGTGAAACAACTTATCAAAAGCATGGAATTGGATTTAAACCTGAAAAAGTGTGATAAATTACTCTCTTTAATTTAAAAAATAAAATAAAATTAAGCACCAAGAAGGACTGGGCATAGATTAATCCACATGGCCAACCAAAAATGAATGTGTAAATGATCTGATTTGCAAGGCGCTAACATCCCCAGAACAGGCAACAGAGAGAAGAAGCAGTCGTTTCACAAGTGGAGCAATAGTGTTATCAGGCTGTTGCCGAAAGGTCCCACAGTCATTCAAAACATTGACTGAAGGTTATCAGACTCAAAGGATGCTCAGTAGATGCATTAGACTGCCTTACCAGGATTTGACATAGATTGATAAGGGTAGCATTGTGGATTTGTTTGAGGCTAGGTGGTGGTTGTTGTTTTTTTTTACAATTACCTGGTTTACAGTTGTCACAACCTCCTGATGTTGCAAACAACATGAGGGCATCCACATGTCCTGTGTTTTTGGTCACCCAAGATGACCCACACTAAGGCAGGATTGTCATTTAGCATACAAAGCATTACAGAAGCCTATGACATCTGTGCCAGCCTTCCAAACCAATGTATTAGACTCTTTAGCATTCTGCATTGCGATTAGTATCAGTACTACAAGTTCACCTTCCTAGGTGTAGGCTCCCATATGCACCAGGGCAAGGACAGCTGCATTCGAAATGATTCTGTGATTCTGGGAAATTAATTTTTGACAAGTTAGATTGCTGTTGAGTCTGCCTTTCCTCCGATGACCATTGTGCGTTGTGTGAAGGCTAATCCTGCTAGTGTTGAAGTATCACACACCAGCATGACTTCTGGCATCATGTTGTAGGGAACCATAAGGTCTGACTTTTAGAGGACTCTGACAGCCTAATGCTTCATCAGTGCACCATCTCTGTATGTCCTACCCATCCTGAGATAGCATCATGTTCTGTTTTCAACAAGACAGCACCCTTCCACACATGATACGTGCGTCTATCGACTGCTTGTATCATGCTAAGGTCCTCCCATGGCCAGCCCAATCCCCTGATCTTCCCTAATAGAACATGCTTGGGGTCAGCTCAGACTTTAACTCCAGCTTAGTGTTGATCTTCAGGATCTAGAAGGCCAGGTGCAACAGTTTCATGACAGGATACGACGACTATTCTGCAATTGTCACATGTATATAGGTCAGAGAAAAAAACCACCAGCAGTGTTCCCAGACACGTAACTACATTATCATCTAATGTGATATTGTACTCTATCCATCTGGGTGCTTAATGGTGACACATTTTCAGCCTTCCATATCTGCCCATTCCACAAGAAAGCCACACTTCTTACTCCTAAGTGAACTGCTCAAATAGTTTTGTCATTTTGTGTTATTCCCTTCTTTTAAAGGGATAAATCTCTTTCTCTGCCTGTTTTGCTCTCTCTTTGTAGGGCTGAACAAACTCCCTATGCTTCTGGGGGCTACTTTACTACCCGTAGCAGACGTTCTTTCCTCTGAAGACTTAGAAATGTCAACCCCATTTTCGTGCCCAAATGAATCAGAAACCACAGATAAAGGTGATTCTTTATCACAGCTGGTACGCAGCAGAGGAATGGGGGTTACTTTCATTGTCCGGGACAATGTCATTGGATTAATAAGCATATGTCAGACACACACACAAAAAGACAAAAAGAAAATGTAATTTAAGAATGCAAACTTAACTTAAAAATCAGAATTGGACATCCCACACTTCGGAGTAAAAAGCTTTTGAAAATAGCCCCCTGCGATGCCTCTTTAGTGATTCCTGTTTCCACTATAGAAAACTGTTTCAGCTTCCACTGTGGCTTTTCAAGTGCTGAGCAATCCACTTTTAGCAACACCTACTGTAAAGTTTTTCAATCTATCATAGCATAGCATAACATATGATTTATGTCTCATCTGTCTTTTCAAACACTTCTGTTACTTCCATTCTCTTTTTTTCCCTGGAAAAAACAATTTTAACTCTCTTTTGGGCTGAACACTGTTTAATATCTTACCCATTTAAACAAAAAATACTTTATTATTTTTGTTTACAGAGCAGTCACTTTATACGGTCTCCTCAACAATTCTTTTTTCAGTCTGAACCAGATTCCTTCATGTTGACATGCTATTGATTGGTCATTAGTGATAGTTGCAGTAATGTGATTGCCTCAGACTTTGTTGTTTAAAACAATCAGGAGATTTTAATATTGGGGAGAGTTAGCCCATTGGATTGGGTACGAACAAAACAATGCTTATGGTAAACTTATGACTAATGACATCTATTAAAAGAAATCATACAGTAAATTAATTCTAATTACTTCATGAGCTGCCCAATCGAAGGGTCTTTATTTGTGTTACTTTAAAAAAATTGCAAAAATAACAAAAAGTTAATTTTTTGTTAAAGAGTAGCCATGAATAACTGTGTTTGTTTAAAAGTGTTGTACATTCAGTCGTTAAACTTAAAATTTGACTTTGTACCTCTTTTCTATTTGAAGGGATAGTTTGGCTGTTTTTAAAGTTGGTCTTTGTAAACAAGTTATAAGCTATACTGCCTGTCAGTATCTTACCTGCAGTAGACGATGGTGAGAGTGAAGTAAATTTGAAGATTATTATTATTATTATTTTCCAGAAGAGCTAAACTAAATGTTTATCAGTCTGGTGCCATTAACAGAGCAGATTTCATTCAATTCAGCCCTTAGTTGTAAACATTTACACAGCTTCACTTTGCACTGAAATGGTTGTTTGCGCTAAAGACTGTGTTGGAGCATGATTCTTTAGCCTCTTGTAATATATTCAGTTTCAAACATATTGCAAAACTTAGTTTAACTTTCTGAAATAAAAGTCTTCGCATGACTCAGTGTAAAATGTGTCATATTTAAGTCATTATTGATAGCAAAAATTCACAATAGGCCTCAGACTGAATTTCATTCACCATCACACATCTATGAATATTTATCCCTGATCCTCAATATTGAGATCCACTAACTACGATCTAGTGCAGGCAAAATACTGATCTCTATTGGGTACTCATTTCAACAAAGAAATGATTGTTACATAATTCAATCATCAATTGGATCAGTCATTCAGTCATGATTGCATGATTGTTATTGTTATTTTGGATTTTAATTAAACATTTTTTTAGCAGCGCTAGAATCATTACTTACTGTATTTTAACTCTTTCAGACTACCACTTCACAACAAAAGAAATCATGCGGGAGGGCATTGACAAAGGGGAGTTCATTGAGAACGCTGAGTTTTCCGGCAACATGTATGGAACAAGGTAAAAAAAAAGGCACAATAAATAAAAGAATTGAACATTTGTATAACCTCACTGAAGAAAATCAGCCTCTGTATGCATATTTTACTTCATCCGTCCATCTTCCACTGCTTATCCATAATCGAGTCAGAGACGCAACAAGTCCAGTAAAGAAACCCAGACATCCCCACCGACACTTTTCAGCTTGTTCTGGGTGACCCAGAGGCGTTCCAAGTCCAGAAAAGATACATTATCCCTCCAGAGACTTCTGGGTCTTCCCCGGAGCCTCCTACTAGTGGGACATGTCTGGAAAACCTCTAAAGGGAGGCGTCCAGGAGGCATTCTAATCAGATGCCTGACAGACCAGTAAATTGTGTGCTTTACCTTTTGACGCAGCTCTCTCTTCACCACAACAGATCAAAGCAATGCACTCATTACTGAGGATAAGACATCTATCAGTCAGTCCATCTCCTGCTCCATCCTCACTTGTTAAAAACATGTCCAGATACTCAAACTCCTCCACCAGAAGCAAACTCTCTCCCCCAATCCAGAGGGGGCATTTCACCCATTTCCAGTCAAGAACCATGGCCTCAGACTTTGAGGAACCGACTTATCCCAGCTACTTCACACAGCTGCAAACTGCCCCGCACGCTGAAGATCTTGGCCTGAGGATGCCAACAGAACCACTTCATCTGCCTAAAGCAGAGATGAGGCCCTGAGGTGCCCAAACCAGAAAACCCTCCTCTCCACAACTGCATTTTGAGATCCTGTCCATGAACACCACAAACAACATTGAAGTCAAGGGCCAGCCCTAGAGGAGGCTAACCCACATTGGGAATGTGTTTGGCCTTGTGTCAACAAATCAAACATAGTTTGCAGATAACAGTTTCCTGCTATCTATCTGAATGATTGAGCTTACAAACCTTTCCCGCTCCTACTTTGGTTTTACAGGACTGGATAGCTCTCAAAAGCAACCCAGGTACCCCATATTGCCACAGCACCCCCCACAGAATCCTCGAGGAACATGATCGTACAGGTCCAAAAAACACATGTAAAATGGCAAACTCTCACGACCTCCTTAAACATGCAAGGATGAAGATCTGGTCCACTGTTCCATGACCAGAATGAAAGCCACACTGCTCCTCCTGAATCTGAGGTTAAACACAAGGTCAGAGTCCTCCTTCCAACATCCTGGACTAAACTTTCCGAGGAAAGGCGATAAGTGTGATTGCACGATAATTGTAACACACTCTCCGTTATCACTTTAAAAATAGGAACATCACCCTGATATGCCACTTTATAGGTGTTGTCAGAGAGTCAGAGAGTCAGATATTCTTTATTGTCATTCGTTATCCCAGTCAATGCAAATTTGAAGAGACATGTCAGTTATGACAGCTTCACAACATCCAGAAATTTCAGTATCTTTGGGCAAATCTCATACACCTGCCCTGCCACCAAGGAGCTTTTTGACCACCTCTGTGACTTCTGCCACGATAATGGGCTCGTCTCCCCCCAAATCCATAAACTCTGCCTCTAGAAAGGTGGACATAGTGGGTGGATTTAGGTGACCCTTGAAGTGCTTCTTCCACCGCTCAACACTATCCCCAGCCTCGGTCAGCATCCCACCACCCAAACTAAGAACAACCTGGGAATGGGGCCGCTTTTCTTTTCTGAGTTGCCAAACACTTTGCCACAACCTTTTCAAGACCAACTGAAGCCCTTCTCCATGGCCTCCCCAAATTCCTCCCATTGCCCAAGTGTTTGCATCCACAATCACCAAAGCTGCATTCCTTCTGTCCACTCTTTACCTGTCAGCTGCTTTAGGAATCCTTCAGGAAAGCCACATCCTGAAAGGCCTCCTTTTTCAACCTGACAGCTTCCATCATTGTTGGTGTCCACAAGCTGGTCCTTTGGTTGCCATCACAACAGGCGCCAATGTCCGTAAAGCCACAGCTCCTGGAAGCCACATTTACAATAGAAGCCCTGAACATGGCCCATTCAGATTCCACCTGACCACCACCAGGATATAAGAAAAACTCTCCTAGAGGTGTGAGTTGAAGATCGCATGGACAGAGGCTCCACCAGACATTCCCAGTTTATCCTCAGGTCTGTCTGGCACCACTCTCCACCATCAGCTTCAACTCATCAGCAGATGGTGATCAGTTGACAGCTTTGCCCATCTTTTAACATGAGTGTCCAAGTCCAATGACATGATTACAAAATCGATCATTGAACTTTGACCTATGGTGGCCTGGTACCAAGTACACATATGAACCATCCTATGCTCAAACATGGTATTAGTTATGGACAGCCGGTGCAAAGAATTCTAATAAACAAACACCATTTGGGTTCAGATCAGGGAGCCCGTTCCTCCCAACTGCCCCCTTCCAGATAACTCCATCATTGTCTACATTGGGCATTGAAGTTACCCAGTAGCACGAGGGAATACCCAGATGGCACCCCTTTCAGGACACCACCCAGAGACTCCAAAAAAGCTGGGTAATCCAAACTGATGTTTGGTTTATATGCACAAACAACATCCATAACCTTCCCTCCTGCAGCCAGAAGCTTCAGAGAGGCAACCCTCTCGCTCACTGGGAACAAGTGCAACACTAAGGCATTTAGCCAGGGGCTTGTGAAGATACCCACACCCGCCTGACGCCTCTCTCCCAGGGTAATTCCATAGTAGGAGAGAGTCAAGCTCTTCTCCAGGAGATGGGTTCCAGAGCCCAATCTGTAGAGCAGTGGCGATTTTAGCCTCTTTTTAGGGGTGCTGAAGCACCCCTAAACTTTAGCTTAGCACCCCTAAAAATTATA
>JARVGQ010000981.1:18429648-18440498 GCA_031762355.1 Hypsolebias martinsi | reverse complement strand
ATCCACATATATATAAATGAGTGAGCATTTATTCAGTGATATTTTATTATTTTATTTAATACTTACTTCTTCTCTCACTGTTATAGACCCCTTCTTCTTGTCCGTCTCATTCTCCTTCATTTCTTCTTTCCCATTTGATTTGGTGTTAGAAGCCCCGTTTTTTGTTTCATCCATTTCCTTCATTAACTAGAAACCCAAACAAAATGTGTGAGAACGAGCTAGAACATATTTAGTGGGTCATCCTTTTAATTAAGGATATATTCTACCTGCAAAGGACTCTTTTCCTTAAAGATGAGGGCTGAGCCTCCATCCTCGTCATCTGGGTAATCTGGGAACACCCCTGTAGCGTTACTGTAGAATACGCCAAAGGAATGTAAAAAGGGATTATTTCTTAACTTTACTTATTGTTTACATACTTCTCTTGCTCCTGAAAATACTCTTCTACATCAAAAATCATTGCTGCTATTGTGACATCTCACCGGCATTCGAAGAACCATTCCCGAATCTGGCTTTTCAGTGTCTTTCTTATGTCATAACCCTCATTTTCATGTAGTTGGTTTTTAACAACTTCTAAAGATTTTTGATATGATTCCTCAACCTCTTTTTGTTTGATTGAGTTGTGAGCATCAATGGCTTCGGCTTCAATTTGTGCAGGGGAAGGCCCATCATATTTTGGATCCATAACCTAATGTAAAATAACCCAAACATAATGAATGGGTTAAACTTTTTTGCTTTGTTGCGAATCTCTGAAAGACAAGACTGTTGAGGTTTAAAAAAAATACAATTTCATACTAAATACCTATAACTCAAATGATTTAAAAAAATGATTTCAGTAGAGCTTTGCATGCTCTGTTTAAAGCTAAACTAATGAATCGTTTCTCTCACCATTCCCAGACAAATCATCTCTTCACGTTGTGCAATTTTTGACTTCTTCCTCTGAACGTAGCCCCTCCACACCTGCAAAACATATTTACCCAGTTCACAACACAAATGATGACCCAGCCAACACAAATTTGCATACAGTTCTGTTTGAGAGATGCACCTTCTGAATGCAGATGGCAGCTGAGTTCTGGTCAAGCGTTTGAGCATTTCTTCTGTTGAGCCTTAAGCTTTCTTCAGTTAACTTTGCCCTCAGACGCCCTTGTCGAGCCCTCTCTTCTATTTGGATTATTTTAATGGCTTCCTCTTGACTCATTTCCTCAGTCGTCAGTGACTGTAGGAAAGAAGTATACAACAGGACAAATATATGTTGTCATTTATTAATTGAACTTGTTAGTTTCCTGCAGACAATGTGTTTTGTTGTCAATTAGTTGAGTGTAAAAAGTTTTGCGTGAAACAAATTTCAAGGCAAAAACACACAAGTAGATTCATTTTAACTCACACCAAGGCTTTCAGTAACTTCCATCATTTTAAAGAGATCCGTCAGCATCCTCTTCCTTTCTTGGACCTCTTTGCAGGACTCACTGAGAAAGTAGCGAGGGATGGGGATCTCAAGTTTTTCCTAATAAACAGTAAGTAAAGAAAACACTTCTTGAGTTCAGCTGTTTTCCTGTCATCCCAGATAAACACAGTTATAACATCTAAAAGTCATAGCTTCCATATCTAAAACGTACATGTGCGAGTTTCAGAGCCAGAAGGATATCATTCACATAATGGTACTCTGAAAACTCCTTTTCTACCAGTTCGTTCTTCAGCTCCAGGACCCTGCCCATGACACTGTCAAGAATTCCCCGAACAGCTCGTCTCTTCTGAGGATGGATCATCTGGTCATAGACCGTCTCCAGTTTCCTGAAGATCTGGATGTAACGCACATAAAGTGTGGCCACCTGCTGGACGAACACAACTCGGTCTTTCTGTGGGGAAGGCGGCTTTGCAGGTAGTTCTTTAGTCAGGAGACGACTCAACTCCAATACGGCTTCTGCCAAGAGCTTGTTGTATTTCCTACAACAGAGTAAACACACACAAACTGAGACCAGGCTGGAAATACAGCACCACAGTTTATCTGTAAAACAAGAAGAGGAACAACATTTCAACAAGGCACAGTTTAATACTGTAGTTTGGGATACTTAAAATTATGTTTTTACAAATACTTGTGCTTACAAGTGCTTTAAGCTGCAAAGTTTGCAAATTAAGATAAGATGAAACTTTATTGTCTACCACAACTGTGGCAGAAATTCTCTTTTAACACACTACATTCATCATACATACAAGAACCAACAACAGAACATGATAATAACAGATTATCACCATTAGTTACCACCATTAAGATGTGACTAAGAACATTATTGTAGATGGTACAAATGATTTCTTAGAAATATTCTTCCTGGCCAGTGGGACTCGGTAACACCTGCTTGATGGAAGCATCTGCAAGCAGCTGTGTAGTGGACGTTAGGGGTCCTCGGTGATCAGGGTGGCTTTCATGCCTCACTGAGTGGCTGTAAATGTCCGACAGGGGAGACTGACGTGAGCCAGTTATTTCACTTGATTGTTTGATTATTCGGTGTAATTTAACTTTCTGTTTTATATTAATGAGGTTGAACCAGGATGAAATATTAAAAGTTAAAATGGACTCAATCAGGGACTTGTAAATCAAGGTCCGAGTGCTCCAGCTGACATGACAGGTCTTTAGTTCCCTCAGCAGGTAAAGATGCTGTTGGGCCTTTTTATAAATTGAGTCAGTGTGCTGTGAGAAAAATGTTTTTGTCTATCTCTGTGCCAAGGTACTTAAAAGCATCCACCTGCTCCCCGTGGATGGTCAGTGGTTCCAACAATGGTTCTAGTGTTTGAGGTCGACCCCCACAGCACAGTTCCTTAGTTTTTGAAATGTTCAGCTCCACCGAGTTGAATGAGAACATCATGAGGAGACCGTGGACAGTCTGCTGATGGTGGGACAGAGCATCAGGTCCAGTCAGGTGCTCCACCAGAGCCATGTCATCTGCACGTTTAAAAAGAGCCGTTCCTTCACTGTTGCATGAAATAAAGTTTGTGTAAATAGAGAATGGGACATAAAACACAGCCTTGGAGAAGTCCAGTGTTTAAAATCAATTTGTTTGACAAAGCCATTTAAAAACACTTGTCTGTCCAATAAAACGCACTGAACCCATAAAATCAAGCTTAAATGAAATTGAAGATTTGACGGATATTGCAGGGATTTTTTAATATTCAGTGTTAAAGGTGGCAGATAAATCCATGCACAAAATAAATAAATTAATTAAATAAAAAACCCTGCAGGATCAATAAAGTTCTATCTTATCTTATCTTAAATCCTAGCGTGAACATGAACAGTGTCTAGATTTTTTTGCAACCATGTCCAAAAGTGAGGCTTGCGTCCTCCACACCACGTCTTGGTTTAGGCAAACTGTAATAGATCCACTGGTTCGTCCACTTAAGGTGTTTACTGCTTGGTGGGGACACAGTTCACTGGAACGCCTCTGACTGATGAAGCCCTCCAGATAGAGGGCGAAACATTTCTATTAAAAAAAGAAACTGTCTAGATGACCCGACTGAGAATTACTGGATTTGGTACCTGGATGATTGAGCATGAACTTTGTTGTAATGGATCCAGTTTGTCAGCCACCATGTCAGCCAGGTGCTCACACACCACTCTCTCCTTACATTTGCTCAAAATGTAATGCAACTGGTCTGTAATCCTTTAGGTATTTAGCATGTGTCTTCTTGGGGATTGGAACAATGTGTGATTCCCTCCATTGACTGGGGACACAATCAGAATCCAGTAGCTTCTGGAAGAGTTTAGTAAGGGGCCCAGTTAGCTGAGTGGAGCACTGCTTCAGCACTTTACCCCCGAGTCTGTCAGGACCAGGGGGGTCTTGTGTGGGTTAATGATGCAGGATGGAAGAGATGAACTGTTCATCAATAATAATGTCTTTGAGAGTGGTGGTGGTAATTTGTGGGATCCAGCTGGTTGGAGTGGAATTGCTGTTGAATCTGGTGAAGTATCTGTTCAGTTGTTCTGCAAAGGAGGTTGGGTCCAGGCAGTCTAATGATGCAGGCTTGGAAACTCTGCCCATCTTGGTATTTAGACTGTGCCATGCATCCTTTGCATTTCCAGAAGTAAGCTTTCTTTCTTTTTTTTTTTTTTTTTTTATATATATTCTATTTTTGCTCACTTGGCCTTTGCTTTAAGCTCTTTTTTTCAATTCCTTCACCTGTTACAAATCTCCTTTTAAGAAAGTTTTCCTCTTAGGCAAATTTTCATGACCTTGGGTATCCACTTTTTATTGTTTGGATAGATTGTTTTGGTGGGAGTGATACTGTTCTCACAAAACAGAATATAAGATGTTATCATATCTGTTCAAACATCAAGATCATTACGATCACTGCGATCACAAAATAATAAAATTCAATCTGCTGGTTCAAAACAGACGTATGTATCAGCTACTTCATTCCATAAATGGAAACAAAATCATTAAACAGTATTTGTATGTTGTAATAATAATAATAATAATAATAATAATAATAATAATAATAATAATAATAATAATAATAATAAAACTACAACAATAATAACAAAAATAATAATATTTATTTAACCAGACATAAGTGCAAGGGAGGCCTGGGCCCAACGGCAGCCTAACATGCATGTTTTTGTACTGTGGGTGGAAACAGGAGTACCCAGGCCAGAAATAAACAACAACAACAACAACAACAACAACAACAAAATAATAAAAGGAGAACTCCACACTAACCACTGGTCAAAGGTTTGTAACACTGAACGTGATCTGAGTGCCTTTAACACATTTTAAGCTTCGGAGATACTCAGCTAGCTGAAGTCCGATTTGCAACAATGCTAATAAAATGAAAATAAAGAAAAGCGAATCAACTATAAATGCTATAATTTAAGAACAAAAAAAGGTTACCTTTGCACCATGTCTGTATTCAAAGAGCTCAAATTAGTATTCTATGCAAAGTAAAAACAAAAAGTACAAATAAACTTGACTTCTGCGCAGCTATCGAAGTTGAACGTGTGCCCGGCGTGTCTCCATGGTAACAGTAACAACAGTGGCCCTGCGAATGTTGCGTTGCCAGATAAACGACAATAATCGCATAAATACGATTGTTTTAAAGCGAGATTTCTTTATTTCTTATCTGGCAACCGCAAAGTGTTTTCCCCCTACTTTGGTTTGGTGGATAATAATAATAATTTGGTAACTCAAAGGTGCTTGAGCTTCTTGGGACTCTGCCTTTGAGAATATTATTTGTTTTTAAATAAACGTTCTGGTAAGCATTTTTATTTTTGCATTGTACACATGAGTAAATAACATTGCAAAAAGTTTTGCTTAACTTTGCCTACATTAAAAAAAAATGAAGCAGGAAGTTTATGCATCACTTCATAGATTTAATTTATTTATGATATCAGCACTTAATAAAGAATGGACTCATAGTTAACCTTAGCCAGAAGTCTTCTGATTTCAATCGAACCTTTGTGTAAGTGTCCTGTAAATTGTACAACTTCTAGACTTCAATTTGGGAAGAAGCTGCCGGGTCGGACCGGTGCTTCTGGGGGCGCGTTCTCTGCAGCGCTTAGGAGGTTACAAGACTGGACGTCTGCACACAAAAAACATCGACTCGTTGACAGCTCGACTACAAGCTTACAGGCCCTCAGATTCCTCTGTTCTCTGCATCCAACATCCAACAAGTTGCGCCTTTTGGAGAACTCGGCGCGCGCTGCAGCGCTCCGGTCTTTTTGTCGCGTAGCTCACGGTTTCCTGATGAATTTTCAGAGATCCATTTTCTTTGAGACCTTAAAGCGCTAATTATCTATAATAGGAGTGTTTTTTCCACGAATAGACTGGTCCTGAAAAACAGAAACTAGTGATGTTTTGTGCGTAATGGAGTGGCGCATGCCAAAGTGACCGAATGCCCCTAGAAGAATTAAAGAAAGAAAGAAAAAAAAAAAAAATCGAAGATGTCAACGCTGCTTTACCACCCACTCGAAATCGACTGTATTACCTACAAGAAGGTGGCTCTCCGTATAAATAGGAACGCATTATTTCAAAAAAGACGGTGCTGAGCGCAATCAGCTGGCAGTTCTCATCTTACCCGGACACCAGACAACGCCTGGAAGAATTTGCTCAAGACTAAAGTATCAACGCATCAGGACATAATCATCCTTAATTCCTCAACTGGTAAGTGTAATTTTCAATATAATGCACTTGTTTTAGCAGAAGAAAATCAACGAGTGCGTAATTTGCGCTGCGCAAAGCCATTTCTGTCGTTTCCCACTCCTTGCATGTGTTAGATTTCAAAAGGAATTCACAAGTTTTAAAGGAAATGTGGAAAACTAACAAAAGAGGTTGATGCATCTGATGTTAATTAAGGACACAACTAAACTTTATTTAACCCTTTTTTCCTCAGACAGTGAAGCCATGCATGTGGAGAGGAAATGGCACGTACTGTTGACCATCTTTTTCCTGCTCATCACCTCTGGTCAGTGTTTGGACAGCAAAAAGATCAAGCCAGAAACAAGGACCCTGTTGGATCTAATCTTACGGGTTATCAGGGACAGTCAGCAACGGGACAAGCCTGTGTCCAGGCGCTGTGGCGGTGTATTCCACTCAGCTCAAGACATGAAGTTCTCCTCTCCGGAAAAGCCTTTCTATGCCCCTAGGCTGGATAACAGCAGACTCATGGGTAAGCTGATAAGATTTATTTTTAGGACCTGATGATGAAAGCATAATCCCCATTTTACAGTTGGAGACATTTGCCATTGGTCTGTTCAGTGCTGCTGATAGGAGCTTTCTTTTGTTTATTTGGTTAGAAATAAATGTGCGCTTTAAGAAACCTTAAAAATATTGAAGGTAAGGATTTTGGCAAGGTGTTCACATCTCTTTGCCTTCAAAAGCACCTCAGCTTGAAGTTGTTATATATGATGCAGGTAAGCTGAGCAGAACATAATAGTTCAGTCACATATCATACCTGGTGTTTATACTTCTCCATCATGTTCTGAGCAAATGCTATGCAAACTGTGAGTGATTGGCAAAATAACAATAAATAAATGTAAAGTAAATAGAGTATTAATGGAGCATTTTCCTGTTAAAAGTATGAATGATTCATTCAGTAAATGATTCATTGACTAACACGTGATTCCTGGCTTCAGCAAATCTTAAGACTCGATTCAAACAAAACTATTTGAACCTTTAAATTTCACCTGATGAAAGTTACATGTCGCAACATCAGTACCAAACCTGATTTCTGGTTTACTTTGGAAATGCAGTTATTACTTTAATGTACTTTAGTAAATATTTTCTACATATATGTTTTGTGTTTTTTTAAAGTTCAAGACCAGAATTGCTCAAATTATGTTGGGAAAAAAAATCCAGAAGTGAAGAATAGATGTGTTTTTTTTTGCAACAGAAAGCATCTATTCAGAGTGTGAGAATTGTGCTTCACTGAGGTCAGTAAGTGCTAAAAGCAAACAAAGTTTCACATTCTTTGTATTGACGCTGTCAATTAGTCTGTGCAGGAGGGATGTTGCAGCTCAAACCTCGACTTAAGCTTATGCAATTGGAAAAGTACCTTTCTCAGACCAATGAGTGGATGGAATTTATCTTTTGAGGATATTAGAAGCAAATACATTAGCACTGAGGCGTGTGACGCTACCAGAGCACCATGTTCACAAAGTGAGGATGAAAGGGAAGAAATCTGTAAACCTGCAGTTGTTCCTTTAGAAACTGGGGCTGCGTCATCAGCGTGACAGCTGGGTGGAGACAGACATAAATACAGGAGGGGCGCATTGTTTTAGAAAGTCACTTTATATATTTGTCAAATTGGTTTGTTTTAGTTCAGGTCTGCACATATGGTGACACAGTTACTGAAAGATCAAATTTTAACTCCAAACAAGGGTTTGCGTTTAACACGTCATGATTTAGTTTATAAGTATAATAAATAGTTGATGCTGTTTTCTGTTTCATCAGCCATTCTCATAGCTTCTGGCAGATTCACATCCTTATATTTCCTGTTGCAGCCTTAAGCCTGCAGGTCTGGGGGCTGAAGTCCTACTAACCCAATAACTACTTACGAGGACTTATTCTGATCAGCATTATACTTGCATATAATAATCTCTTTAGTATATTGGCAGCTCAGCCATGTTGTTACACCCCCCTGCATGTGAATGAAGGAAGCCACTACAAGATGCCCTTACCTCAAATTCATCTCACAAAATGCTGACAAATTTAAGAAATGTCATACATTTAAATTTTGAAATGCAACGTCTGAAGCGCTCAAAGAACGAGCATGACCCTGGTGTCAAAGCACTTTAAAGTTATTGTTCTGATATTTCAAAGTGGGGTTCTGTGGGAATGTTGTGAACAATTAACATGTTGCAGTCAGCTCTCTGAATGATCCCACTTTGGAGAAATAAGAGTTTAGTTCTGCTTATTGCAGAGCTAACAGCTTCACTGAGTCAAGACACAAGTGGATTTTCTAACGTTTACCTTAAAAAAACTTCACTCTCCAAATTTTCACAATTAATGCAGATTGTGTTCCAAACCTTTACATTGCAATCATTTGCATATTACACAATTGTTACATCAAAAATATTATGATAAAAGTGCACCCAGCTGCTTTAGACATGCTGCAGTTAGCAGCTGCTGCTTTTCGCACTAATCATCAAATTCCATGGAAATAATTGTATAATTTAAAATTAACAGCTATGTAAAAATTCATTAAAGTGTGTTTGCATTAACCACTAAAAAAATGGTTGTTTTGAGGAAAACACAGATAAACTGAACTAAAACACAAAGATCATAAAAATCATATAAACCATGAAAAAAATCTCTCTCTTGTAAATGAGTCCTCAAGGCTCAATGGGATCAACCTGTATAAATAAAAGTTGAATGAATGAATGAATAAAACACTTAAAAATAAACATAAAAACCAAAAAGAAACACAAAATACTACCAAAATACACATCCTGTCACCATGTTCAGAACATGTTGCTGCAGTGTTTGAACACATATGCAGAGAAACACATTGTTAATGATTTGTATTGTTGATAATGTCATTTGGATTTGGAACTAGAAGTGCAATTAAATAATGTTCGACAGGATTCCTCCATCAGAATTCCAGCTTCCAAGGTAAACGTAACACAGACCAGAAATTAGCTCATCAATTTGACCAAAATTGCGCCCCCCCACCCCCCCACCCCCCATAACTGAGACTGTGCAAAGAGTTATCTACAACAAGTAAAATAATAATTTTTCATCACTGTTCCATAAAATCTCAAATAAAAGGATCTAAATTGTCAATTTAAACCAGTGGTTTCTAACATTGGGGTCAGGTCCTCACTGCTGGTCGTAAAAGAACAATTAAAGGGTCTTAAAATCATCTCTAGAATGCTTGTTTTATCATAAAATGATTAAGAATGTGACGTGCAAAATTGATACAACAAATTAAAAAAAACCTATTGTCACAAACTGCTAATAGTATAGTGGTTATCCAATCATCTTATTAACAATGACTGTTGGAGTTGCAAGTCTTGTCCTCGATTCTTTGGATTTGATCGTTTTATGTGATGATACAGAAAAATAAAACTGTTACAAAGTTTTTTTAAATAAAATGGATGAAAAAGAGAATATCAGAAGGAAGTTTCTGTATGACGGCTGGTTCAGCTCTGAAAAAATCTTATCTTACAGATATTGCTGCTAGAGATGCGCACCTGAAAGAAAAATTCATTCAGCATTTTGGAGGTAAGAACATTGTCAACAAACATCTCTGCACACGTGCAAATATTTTAGTCCTGATTCTCCTCTGACCTTTCCAGACGTTGCAAAACAGTTATCTGGCAAACACCTTTCAGTGCAGAGTTGGTGCTTTCCCATGCAACTTTCAGAAGCTGTTTCATGGCTTTGCTTCAAGAGTCGTTTTCATTCCTGCAAGGCAGCATAGTTTGCTGAAGTCATAGACAGCTTTGTGAACATGGGTACCTCTGTGGGTCAGCAGAGGGTCGCCCGGCTTAGCTGTAAGGCAACAGTTTAGAGAACCAGCACATGGTCTGAAGCTGACGGAGTGAAGCTGAAGGCCTTGCTAAGTTAAGCTGATTATTTGTCTCAGGACCTGTGAGTAGACTTCATTATTGGTATGAAAATCTGGAAGCTTAATCGTTGGTGCAGAACTCCTAAACGTGATTAGAACTGAAAACTTGGTTCTCTTTCACACCCAGTCTAGCTGAACCCTGGCTATTTTACAGTGTCTGTTAACTAACTTTGCAAAACACAATAATCGGGGGCTGCCTATAAGAGGCAGCGCCTATTATTATCCACCTAACAAAGGGTTTCTTAACTTTATATCTTACTCTTCTGTCAACTTTAATGTGGCCCGAACTACAGTGCGTACCCCCACAAATCTTATTTCAAAACGACCGGTTCAGCACTGTGATGTGTGCTATTACTTTCGAGTTGCCACGGTGAATAAATTTGTAAACAAAATTAAAAGGGAAAAATATGGTAACTCAGCCGTTTTTAGAGCTATTCAGTTGAAATTTGGTGTAGTGCTAGCTGAAAACAATCCTTAACAGACTCTGACTGCAAATCAAAAATTTGATATGGTTGCCTGTGCTAAAAAGGAAAAATACCATAAGTCAGCCATTTTAGAGTTATTCAGCTCAAATTTAATGTGTTGGTAGCCAAAATCAATGTCCATTAAATACTAATTCAAATCTAAAAATTTGAGATGGTCACCAAAGCTACATTTAAATGGGTTTAGATCAGATATTTTTACAAACCAGCCACTAGGGAGCACAAGCCAGTGTATCTCTTGTGCCGGTCCCAAGCCCGGAAAAATGGTGAGGGTTGTGTCAGGAATGGCATCCGATGTAAAACACTTTTGCCAAA
>JARVGQ010000981.1:18244586-18259303 GCA_031762355.1 Hypsolebias martinsi | reverse complement strand
GGAGGTTAAGGAGCATTAAGTGTAGAACCACTAGACTGAGGAACAGCTTCTACCCTGAAGCTGTTAGACTCATGAATGTTGCTGCTGATCTGTTTCATGTTTCTGTGCTCATATTCGTGCTCATCTGCTCACACAGACTCATGTTCGTGCTACTGTTCGACGTAATGCTTTTATGATATTAGTGCTTAGTGTATTTTTAGTTGATGTTTTTCTTAGTTCATGTCTTAGATGTTATTACTGTTTTTTTTTTTTTTACTTTTTATTGTCGGATGTAACTGGGACCCTGTGTACATAATCTTGCTTCATCAAATGTACCACATGTGGTGCGAATGACAATAAAGAATCTCTGACTCTGACTCTGAAAAATAGGCAGTGAGGAGGCCTGTCTGATGTGGAGCGGCAGACCGTTCCGAAAATATGGAACAATAAGATCTCAAATATAAGATGGAGCTAGGTTGTTGAGAGCTTTGTAGGTTGGAAGTAAGCTTTTGAATTATATTCTGGATTTGACAGGGGAACATATGATCTCTCCCAGTAACACCAGTCAAGACTCTGGCAGCAGCATTTTGGATCAACTGAAGACTTTTTAAAGAAGCATGTGGACACCCAGATAATAAACCATTTCAGTAGTCCAGTGTAGATGTGACAAATGCATGAACCAGTTTTTCTGCATCCGTTTTCGATAAGTATCTAATTTTTACAGAAAGAAATGAAGGAAATCCTTTTTTAACGGCAGCTAAAGCCAATCTGAACAAACGTATCAACATATTTGCTAATAATTTTTTTAAGGAAGGCAAACAAAGTAAAGGATGTGGAAAATGTCCCACATCCCAAAATCAAGTACTGTGCATGGGATTTGTGCCATCTAGTGGTCTCTTTGAGCAAAGCAAAAACCAGTGGAGGCCACTGTGGGCAGGATGGGAACCTCAACCTTTACTGTCAGTGTTGTATGGATGCAGATTTTTATTAGTCTTTAATGCAGTCTTTATCATGGTTTGTACTTGTGTCTGTGTAAGTGTGCATTTATGTGTGTCTTTGTGTGTCTGTTACCAAAACATTTCACAAACCACAGGACTGATTTAATGAAATTCTCAAAGTAATTACTAGACTTACATCTACAACTGATGACTTTTTGGAGTCGACAAAGCTCAAAATGGGGACCACAGCTAAGCACACTTAGCAAACACAAAAAAATGACTAAAACTCAGTAAATTTCATAGATAATAAGCTAAAGTTAGGTGTGATAGTACAAAATGCAGACTTTGAGCACCACACTACACTTGTTTGTGTCTAAAGTTTTGGGATTGACTGTTATAGTCAACCCTGTTACTTACCCTGTTAGTAAAACATACACGAACCCCTGGATAGATTTAAATAAAACTCCCAGAAAGTAATTATTGTGTGTTCATCTAGAATTTGGAGTCAATCCAGTTTGAGATGGCCGGCACAGCCAATCAAATTTGGCAACCATAAAGATGCCAATAACTATGTCAAATATACAATGCTGAGCTAAAGTTGGATGTGGTAGTAGAATCAGCCTAACATGCAATCTGAGAACTAGCACATCTTATGAGATCACATTATATTGCATGAGCATAATTTAATTTTCAAAGTTTAACCAAAACTGCTATAACTCTTTGTTTTCCTCAGAATAAGATAATCTGCTTAAACTCTGACATGAAAGGTGCTATTTTTTATTTATTTATTTATTATATATATTTTTTTTACATTTAACTGCAATGTTATATAGCCAGATCCATAAGCTGAACAAACTGAAAATGTAAAAACTGTGCCTGTAACCACATTTTGCACATCATTTACATTCTGTATCTTCATTTAGTGTCAAGGCAACGCTGCAAATCTGCTTTGTGCACAAAATGTAATTTATTCAATCTAAAACAATTACAAACTCCGTTTCTGTTCAAGGTAATGCCTGCTATCGCATCATTTACTATACTTTTCAACGTTAAAGCTATACACTGTGATCTAACTGGAGCGTCACAAAGTCACAAAAGTTATAGGAGGATACTAGAAGGACTGGGATTTGTCTGCTAATAAACATTTCCTGCTAACAGTAAAAGTTTCACCTGTCAGACAGGTGGAGCATTAATCATGCTCCTTTCTATTTGATGACTCATGAGCAAAGCTGAGGTGTGTTAAGCAGCAAAACAGACACACTCATTAAAGTTATTAAACGTTTAAAATCCACAACCTATTGTATTTTAATTCAGACGAGTTAAATGACATTGTTCTCATCTGTCAGTGTGTTTTGTGCTGAGTGTGCAGTTCCCCCGTGACATTACCATCTTGGTATTTCTGCTAACCCTTACACGAGTCCCATTTATCTCAAACTCATCGTTATTCAGCAAAAACGTCACTAGTTCGCTGCTCTTTTTTTGTGCATGCTTAAACAAAGCCCCATTGCACTGTGTAGGTGTGCACACAGAGGTGACAGCTTGCACTGATGGGCCTGGCTGCCATCCTAAACCAGTCCGATGTCATTCCTGCAACAGGCACAGTACTGAGTGCCTCAAGGCCAAACGGCTGGGTGATTTTTTTTTTTTTCAGGCCTAAGTCTTAATCTCGCACATGTCAGTATTCAGGAGCTGTCAAATGGTGCAGATTTATTTCAGCCTTAAAAAAAAAAAAAAATCTAACAGGCTCTGCTAAAAATGTGTGACAATCTGATTTATCAGGTAGGATGATTAGATCCAGGGTAAATTGAAATGTATGAATAAAATGTGCGTTGTGCACGAGTACAGGTATGGATAAAAAAAATGTGTCATGTATTTTGCATTGGTTTGACGATACGGTCGTTGGTTTTAAACATCAGCTCACGTAAGATCTACATGTTCTACATCTAAGAATAAATCCTGTAAATTAAATGATTTACAGGAACACAATCCTGTAAAGTTCTGGTTGGTTTGTGGATTTTGCACTGAATCAAAGGCACAAGTTCATTAGTTTCTCTCACAAACTATTAGTCTATTACAAAATGTTTAGATCCAGAATAAAGGTGAGCTGCTGCCAGGGTTAGACGCTTGACGCTCTGCAACTCATCATTTAGTTGTCTCTTTACGTGAGTGTGTGTGAACCTTGGAAAAGCAGAGCCTGGATGTACTTCTGGGGGTTGGATTGGTTCGTGGTCTGACTGAATAGTTCCCTGACTACCTCTACCGGTTTTTCCTGCAGATGCGCCTCAGGCTTTTATCAAACCCAGAAGAGAACATCAGCTTGCATTAGTTTAAAGAGGACAAGTCCTTGTTTCTTTTCTTTTCAAGTACTTTTTAAGTACTCATCAAAGAGTCCAAAGGGAAAAAAAATATATGTATACTGTATATTGCTATTTTTTCTGTTCACACAGAACTTTCATTTTTACCTTCTGGAAATACAGAAACTTGTGAGGTGGGTAATTAGCACCCACACCTCCCCACTCCCTCCTCCACCCTCTCCCTCTGCAAAGAGTGGGTGTGTCTTCGTGTCCCAACACGGCGTGCTGCAGTTGTTACACGGCTGTATTCGCAGTCCTACCTGCCAGGTGAGACATGGGGAAAAAAAAACGACCTGTCCTCGCTCTTAAAGCAACAACTTCGCTGCCGTTCCCAGTTGAGGTGAACACCTGGATGATTGGATGACCCCCCCTGACCCCAACGCAACCATCAGGGCAGGTGAGCTGAATTACCTGTGAGAATACATTTTATTTGTGTGTCACTTTGTAGTGAGCTGCAGTTTGAAGTGAGGACACTTGTCGTGGCGGCAGCACACACACACGCACAGGTAACGAGCTTGAGCCTGAATAAATATTTGTTTGCGCCTCCACGTAAATTTTCTTATTTGTTTTAAAGGCGAAAGGAAAGAGCGCACGCTCCTAATCTGCACCTGCGCCCAAGCAAACGTGACTTTTATTCTTTATTCTCTTCGCAGGCTTGTTTTAATGTCACGGCATTTGTGTTACCCGCACAGCTGGAAACTTTGCCTGGGAATTTCAGAGCCCTAAAATTTCAGTCATTGTTTCTGGTCGTGTGGGTAATGTGCATCCAAGGCCTGAGCAGGAGCACCAGAGGGTTTGGAGGAGATCCTGAGTGAAGTCGTAAGGATGAGGTGCAGAAATCAGCTCTTATGTTTGGTAGCTTCGTGCCAGCAGTCCTTGTTTGAAGGTCTGGTTAATTAAAACTAGTGGAAATTACAGGGAAGCACCTACATGCTAGTAGGCCTCATCCTCTACGTCAGTCTATCGTATGAGTGGCTACCAGTGTGATATTGTGGTTTAAACCCTTCTAAATATCCCAACACCTTCAGCCGTTTTAGTGTAAGTGGAGATTTTAACTCGCCAAAGTTAAGTTGTCATATTCCACAGGAGGGTACGGCAGCGGTGTTACCACATGCACACAAACCTCCAGTATGTCAGGTATGTTGGTGAACCGGCTCCACTCATCCGTTCTCAGATGATGGGTGTAACTCTGTACTTTTCTTCTGAGGTGTCAGAATTAATTAAAATAATGAGAGGTGGAGGAAGAAAAAAAAAAAGCAAGACCTGAAAGCAGCTGATTGTATGTCGCTCATACGAGGAACTAGTTGAACACTAAATGTTCACTGAGCAGGAAATGTATGCGGCGTTTGGTCATTTTCAGATGTTGGGGATTCGCTGTTTCTGCTTTTTGATCTAATAAACAAATTTACTTTTGTTTTGTGTATGTCTTTGAATTATTTATATGCTGTGTCTCTGCACATGAATCCAGGAGTCTTTGGTTTCTCCATTGTCACTTATGTGTATTTTTTAATGTATTTATGTATTTTGTGTATGAAGCATTAAAAAACTGGATGGCCAACACGTCTTACCTCTGCAGACGTTTAATTATATTTATATACAAATACATTTTGATGTGTTACAGATGCTTCTGCTCCTGTGGACATGGGTCAGTTGAAAGGTTTAATGCCAAAATAAATGTTAAACCAGACTTCACTCCTTAACACACGTCAAATATCTTTGTTTTTCATTGATACCATCTTTTACTTTTTTTTTTTAATCATCCATCAACAAAATCTCCACATTTCAAACCATATTTCTCTGACTTACAGTATATTTAGCCTACAAACTTATGAGTTTCCTGACATTTAGTGTTGCAAATCATTTGGACACTGTGTGATGAGATTTTTTTTTAAGTGCGGAAAGATTTATGATGTGCACAATTTCATCCATATTTATTGTTTCATTAATAAAATTGCCTTTTCTCGCTCAACTTTTACTTTAGTTTCCTAAATGAGGCAACTTTCTGTCAGCTTGTTCACGTTTCCTTTGAGCCGTCATGTCACCAGCTCTCCCAGCTTTTAGCCTTCAGTATCTTCATCTCTCCAGTTACTCCAGTGTAATTAATTTTCTGGTTTCCATTCATCATCACTTACACTTTATGCCGATGGCTACGTCACTGTAGGTGTATTGTCGCTGGATTTAATTTCTATGCTATAAAGAAAACACTGACTTGTGCTACCAAATATGCTCATTAAAATGTGAAAACTGTTTGTCAGACAATTATATCTGCACAGGTGGAAATTATTAACTTTTATTTAACCAGGCAAATCACATTGAGATCTCTTTTGCAAGGGAGGTCTGGACCTGAAGGCAGCCTAACACGTATGCTTTTGGTCTGTGGGAGGAAACCGGAGTACCCGGAGAAAACCCACACCAGCAGGAGAAGAACATGCAAACTCCACACAGAAAGGCCCCAGGTCCAATCGGGGATTGAACCCAGGACCAGCTTGTTGTGAGGCAACAGTGCTAACCACTGAGCCATCATGCTGCCAAAACAATACTTGCAAACATCAAGGTTCTTTATTGTCATTTGCATCACATGTGGTACATGAGGTGGAGCGAAACTGTGTACTCAAGGTCCCAGTTACACCCACAAACAGCAAAAATATAGTATAAAGTGATCAAAGTAATAAAGTATAAACGTGATCAAATCTATTAATGTTTTTGGAACAAACTGACTTAAAATGGTTTTAATTCCAAAAACTTTCACCTACTGAAGTAGTAAGATATTTAGGACGACAGCCCACTGGTCTTCTTGCATTTGTGGTGTACTTTTTGGCCAGTAGGTGGCAGTGGGATTGCTGAAGTAACATCTCTCATGTTTGGACAAAACCCCCAAACTTTTTAAAAAGTTGTCCACCTCTGCAACCAGAGTGTGTGAAAGGGACAAATTCATTTGTGTTCTTGGATCAGGAAAAGTAGGTGAGTTTGGAACTGAACACAAGGATAAGATGGACAACAGGACAATGTGCTACTAAAAAATAACCTCTTTTTATTTATACAGGTACTGTACACTATAGTTCATTGAGTCACAAGGACTCATTTTCAAGAGAGACCTGTCGGAGCAGATGGTGGGGGTTAAGGGCCTTGCCTTGCCAAGGTAAACTTCTCGAGATGGTCTCTACAATACGCTTAACTATCGACAAGGAGCTTTCTTTTAAATTTCATGTGAAACACCTATCTCCAAATTAAGGGTGAAGCTTGGGTTCTTCTTCAGAAACAAATCATGTTTCTCCCTTAGAGCTAGGAAGCTTATTTTGATCACAGCTAGTTTTTGCCAGGACTTGACTATGGTGATGTTACATGTGTGCTTCAATCAGTTGTCTAGTCCTTGAATCCAGTGTGCATTAAGATTTATCACTGCTATGTTATGCATCACTGTGATCTCGATCTTAAAACCAGTATCTTCCCTGTATAACAGGTGGTATGTACATTGGATGACTTTGGTGTACAAGTATTGGCCTGCTTCTGCATTATTTATGTACAGTACTTTTGTTTGAAGAATGAATGGACACTACAGCTGCCTTACGCTCAAGGACTGTTTGCACCTTTACCCCCATGTGCAAACAGAAAAAGGCAAGAAAGCTTTTAGCTTTCCTGCCCCTCAGCTTGGAATGCCTTGCAAGCTGAATTAAAACGGTCAGAATTTCTTACATCAGGTGCTTTTTGCAAACAACTGTGCCAGCGTTTTAGATCGTGTCATTGTTTTAAATTATTACAATTGCCATTTACTGGTATATTGTATGTTTTTATATATTTCCAAGTCCTATTCTGTTTCGTTTGTTTTTAATGACGTGCTCTGCTGCCTTTTCTTGGCCAGGTCACTTGTGAAAGACGTCTTCATCTCAATGAGTTTTTATCTAGTCAAATAACAGTTTAATAATAAGGGCCCAGAGTGGGACAAATGAGGGCATTTCACCATTTCCACCCACATTTTGATGTTCGTCCGGCTGCCTGGTTTAGTTCTGAAAAGACCTGAATCCATGCAGCATCACAATCTTAACCTAAAGGTAATTACATACTGCCATTTAACATTTCCAGACAAAGTGGTTTTAACAAAGTAAATTCCTGGACAGTAACTCCTCTGATGTTTTTCTAAATCACAAACTGTCATTGATCTTGAGTAGTTTAACATTTGAGAAGTTACTTGTTCACTCCAAGTCTCCAAAACTAGCATTTGTTAAATGTTTGACATCATTTTGTTTCAAGAACACACTTGAGTCAGTGGAAATGCTGATACACTTTATTATATTTTCAGGAGCTCCAATTATAAACCAACAGAACTCATTAATTTTACAGTACAGCAAATCCCAGCATGTGGCGATTCTTAAATCAGTAGATTGCATAAAAGCCCAAGATTATACAATTTGAAACTTGGTGTGGACTACACTCAAATCCCTGATTCACATCCACAAAGATCCACAAGGACCTTTAGTTTGAACACTTCATTTCCAACTCTCCTGGTGTCCACAAGGTGGCGCTCACTTCCAAGAATACTAAAGGAATCCCAGGTGAGAACTTTTGCTACAACCTGAACTTTACATTTGTGTCCTTTTCAGGCCCCTGTACAGTATTAACATATGGCACACATATTGTTCAGTCAACATTCAATACAATGATTCAATATCTCCGTATTTGGCCTCTGCTGTACAAACGTTTCATACTTGGCTAAAGAAAATGGACATTTCTCCTTACAGGAGGCAACATGTTTGGCTGACTCACTATTTTGGCAACATTTAGTTAAACGTAAAGGCAGCACTAAGTATTCTAAGACTGGATCACGTTAACCGAAAAAAATAAAATAAAATGTGCTTCTCATTTTTCTTTGTTACTCAATATGAACAGAAAATTGACAGATTTTGGAGCCATAAAAAAAACAGATTTGGTGTAGAAATGGGACCAATTTCTCTTCATCCAAATCAACGTATGCTGTTCAGATGTTTGTCTTTTCAGCATAAAGTGATGTCTGCCTTTGAGTTTGAGGCTAAAGACCTGGACATGAAAGAAAATTCAAGGAAAGATGATGAGAGGAATGTCAAAATATAGTATAAAAATAAATATAAAGTTCCCTTTGTGAACAGAGACAACTAGTATAACAATTTTAAGAGAATTACTTTCACAATGATTTCATAGTTGGACAACATAAAAAATGGCAAATATTCAAACGTACAACAAAAGTGCCTTTAGCACAAGTTTAGCAGACAAGCAACATACATGCATTTCAGTTTTGAATGGTAAATATAGTTGCAGAAGAGATATTTTGTACAGTAATAGAATACGAACAAGTAGGTACTTCGTTCATTAAAAAAAATATATTGGCTTTTCGTGGCTTTAGCCCTTTTTGAGTTTTAAGGAGCTAGATTATTCGATATAGATCTGAAATGCATGTACAGTTGTACACTCCCAGTAAGCATGCACAGAGAAACAGTGCTTGTATACAGCCACACTACTGTCAGTATAAGAGTACTGAGGCTAAAACCTGCCCCCCTCCCTCCCAATAAGCAGAAAAAGACAATTAATGTTCATGAATCGTCAAAAAGCTCCAGGTCTTCGGCACTGTAACATTTATCAAAGCCAGAACTGCCAGCACCAAGATAAAAGCTGGATTTTTATTTTCATTGTTTCAGTAAACTACAGCAATAGAAATGAATCCCTTCAGAGTCTGAGGCTGTGTGGCACATGGAGAGGGCTGCTTGTTGCCCTGTTGATGGCACAATCCACAGCTGGACAGACATCAGCACATGATGACCACAGCAGGATAAAGAGCCAGCTCCTCTACTCCCAACAGCTTGGATGAAATCATGGGAGTTGGTTTCGCAGCACTGGTCCTTTGGCTAGTACTAATGTTGTCTCAATAAAAAACAAACGTTTCAAATGAAAAAAAAAAGGAGTGTTGTCCCAGCACTCAGAGCCACTTCCAGGATGAGAAAATAAAAATCCCAAAGCTCTTTAGACTGTCTCTAAAATTTTGATCAAAACAAAATGACTGGTCAAAAAGCAAGATGATAAATAAATACGTACAATAAAAATGCAAAGAAAAATAAAAAGAATGAAGGACTAACAGCATGTCTACAGGTGGTTTGGGGCCCAAGTCATCGCTTTTGATAGGCACCTGGAACAGATGAACAGGAGAGATGTGTTGGCTCAATTCATCAGATTTACTCTTTTCTCTCCTTTCAGACAGAATTCATTTGTTTCTGGTGATTTTTTTTTTTTTTTCAACAGATTCTCTTTTATAAAAGGGAAACAAACACTGTGCTTCAGCAAAGCATCACTTCTTTCAAGCTGCGGTCTGTTGTCAGAAAACTTCCTTCTCAAGTGAAACACCATAATACTTTTGCTTTAAATATAATTTCATTTAGAACAACAGACTTCCACCCTTTGTAAACTATGACAAGTCATGTTTAGCTTAAAGTGTTTCAAACCCTAAATGAATGATTATTCTTCAGTTGAAAGGGTTAAGTACACAGTGAAGCACCTCTGTAAGCAGCATCAGGTCTTGTGGTGGGACGAGAGGGAGCAGGGTGGCCTGCGTAGCCATAGCCAGGGGTCACATTCTCATAGTCGTGTGTACGAGGCTGAGGAGGTCTGAGACAAACAAAAAACATTCATTCCTGCTTTTTTCACATTTGTTTGGTCTTAAATGGTAAATGGACGCTACTTAAATAGCACCTTTCTATCTAATCAAGATACTCAAAGCCCTTTAGAACAATCAGTGCCTCGTTTACCTCCACACACATCCATACATCACTTTCCTACATCTCTATAAACATAATCTGAACAAATCATTCGAATCAGTGCTTCACATCACATTCATACAGCGATGGGACACACATCTGAGGCAATGAGGGGTTCAGCATCTTGCCCAGGGACACTTCAACATGGGACTGCTTATGGAAATCAAACCCCCAACTCTCCCATTAGAGGACGACTGCTCTAACCACCCAGTCTGGCTTTGTACCTGGCAGGTTTGTGGTGGTCTCTGTGCCTCTGATGATCGTACTCGTCTCGTGTTCTGGGACGCACAACTTCCTCCGAGTTGTGCTGTAAAGAAAAACAACAAAAAAGATGATTTTAATGTGTGTGTGTGGGGGGTGGGGGTGGGGTGGACTTTTGTACAAAACAGCAAAAATAAATCACTGAATAGCACATTTAAAAAAATAGGTGTGGTTAAGGACAAGTCACCCTGTAGTTTCCCTCATGTCGCCGTTTCTCCATCGCCATCTTCTCCATCGCCATCTTCTCCGAGCCCAGCCTCTCTCGCTCCTTCTCCCGTTCTCGGTTCCTTCTGTACTCCTTCTTCTCGTGTTCTGCCAGGCGTCGAGCCAGTTCCTGCCACAATAACAAAACTGGATCATGTGCACAGGCATAGAAAAACACATCTCTGTCCAAGAAGATCTTACACACGTTAAATGGCACAAATCCTACTTAAAACGAGATGGTGCTCAGCACGGAGCTTATCTAGAAAAGCACAAATAAATACAAAAAATAAAAAAATAAAAACTAGGTTATCATTGCATAATCCTTTGTTTAGTCATGGCTTTAAACTCAGTTATATGCACATAAAGTCAGCTGAACAGAGTAATATAAAATAAAATAAAGGTAAAGACAACATAAAAACGTAGACTTGCCTCATCCTTTGCCACTTGGGCTGCACGCACATGCAAATTGCTTGCCTGAAACAAACAAATCATATCATTTATTATATTGTCAAACATTTGCTGAAGACATAAAAGTGTCAAAATTCACACACAATTAAAAAATTTGGGTAAATCAAGAGAAATAGTTGTTTATCTAATCTGATGTGTCCGACTGTTCTCAGCCCCGTTTTATATAAAGCTTATGATTAAATGCTTCTTCCTCACTTTGAGCTCCTCCTCTTGGAGTTTTCTTGCGACCTCCATGTCCTTCAGCTCCTGCTTGCGAACGTCAAGCTGCATCAGCCCCTGGGTGGCCTCACTCAGTCCGTAGTCCACTTCTGTTACGACCGCTCCACTTCCTTTGTGCACAATACGACCTGCAGGCACATTTAAATTACTTGAGAAACCAAACGGGAAAGCAGTTATGATTTTTAATTTAAAGAGTTAAATTGTGAAATTAATCTGGAAATAAAATCTAAATGACTGAAAGCCAACAGGTCTTTAACTACATGTTCTAGATTATCAACAGTTAGGTGATTTACTTGATGTACAAGTTTATTTGGTTTAATGTTTTTTGCATTAGTTGGTTAGGTATAAAATAGTTTACATTCACGTGTGGTTTTATTAAAGTCGTAAGGCATCTAAAGGGCTGCAATGCATCTCCACTGGTGTTTACCATTTTGTTTTCTACATTGATTTAGGCGATTTTGAGAAAATTCAACTAAAAGCTAGAGTTCAAGCAGCAGCAAACTAATTACATGGAGTTTTGTTAAGATAACACAATCAGCTCAGACGCCCTGAAACCCTTTGTTAATGCCAAATCACATCAGTTCATTTGGATTCACAGCTTATTCTACAGGAAACCCACATCACACAGGGTCGTTGTTCTCGCCGCTGCAACTCGGCAAACATCGCAAGAAAGAGGAACCCCCCGCAGCACAAGAGCCCCCAGATTTTTCAAACCATCAGAAACGTTTTCATTCTGATTAAAACCCACCACCTGCAGAAAGCAGCAAACCACATAAACGCCCCCAAAGAGCCAAGAGGAGGGGCTCGGGGTGGTACCTGTCTCCTTGTTGGTGTAAGTATGACTGCCGCCCCCCTGCTGGGGGTCCCATGTCTCCCTGCCGCCTCCTCGTTCTTTATCATTCATGTACCCGTCAAACGCTTCGACAGGGTTGGAGTGGACATGCTGCCGGCTCCTGGCCCTCCTCTCTCCATCCACCCCCTCCTCCTCCTCCTCTTCCTCCCTGGTGGATCTGGTCTCTCTCGGCCGGTCCCTCCTACGTCCTTGATCCAAAAAGTCCTCTTCGAGTGCCCGGTCACTGCTTCTGCCTCGACTCCTGTCTGTGGCTTTCTGTCTCTGTCTGTCTCGCTCTCCATGTCTGTCCCCACTAGCTACCCGATCTCTGGATTTTTCCCCGTCTCTCACCGGCCGGAGGTCCTGCTCCACATCTCTCCTGTAATCTTTTTCAACACGGTTGTCTCTTCCCCTGTCAGGTCTTTGTCTCTCTCTGCTCCAGTCCTCATCTCTCTCTACAGAAAACTTTGGTGGAGGTGGTCTAGCTGGTCTCTCCTTCCTCCTCAGCGCTCTTTCAGCATCTCTCCCTCCTCCTTCTCTGGCTCTTCCAGTACGAGCATGTTCAAACTCTGGATACCCGTCTTCATGCTTGCCTCTAGAGGGTGGTAGGTGTTCTGGAAATGGAGCGGCGTATCTGCTTCGCCCTCCTTCTGTCCCCAAGTAGTGCTCTGGATATTTGGAATGGTTACGAGGGGCCACAGAGTCCTGTTTCGGGTACCCACTCTTTTTGGGATCTATTGAGTAATAATCTGGAGCGTGGTTCTGTTGTGAGCGCTCCAACGAGTAGGACTCGTGTCGGCCAGGAGACCGTGATTTCTGACGAGTGTGTCTGTCCACATCAAGGGGTTGTGCAGCTGATCAGGATGGAGGGGAGGAAATTATGAGAAGAGGAAAATGTTAAAAATGAATAAATAAATAAAAACAGACAGGATTATATAAACCAAGATAGTTAGTAAGAACTAACAGCACCTGTGAAGAGAGAAGTGGATGAAGCTCAAAGGATAAGTATCAATATGAAAATGTAAAACGCACCCAAATGTCAAGAAAGGTGGGTCTCTCTGTAAAAATGATAACAAAGTTAAGACAAAGGAGACAAGTGTGTGTTCAATAAAAACAGCTGTATTAGTGTTAGAAAATAAAAGATGTTGAATTCCTTTACTGAGTAACCCATGTGCACTTTCTGCATGAACACTCAGGAGAAGAAGAGTACGACGGACAAAGTAAACCTGAAACAGAACAACACCTTCATTAAACCGGTCTGCTGAGAGAGTGCATGCAACAGACAAAACAAATAAGTGGAAATGCACGTTGGAGAAGCACAGTCATTGCTGCTCAGAGTCACTGGAGAAGAATTCATGTTATCCAACATGGTGTTTAAAAACTGAGCGCCTGTCGCTCAGAGTAAAACACACACAGTTCTATAACAGGCTCACAATACCAGGACCATGTTGTTTTCATCTTCCATTTTAAGAAACGTGTGTCACTTTAATGTGTCTGTGTTGTGGTAAAAAGCAGTGAGGAGGAAAACCTAACTTGGAAAATCTTGTAAATTTAGTATCTAACTAACAAAAGTGAAACATTTCAGCCTCTTCAAACATCCAGAGACAGTGATAAGTGCACACATTGACAAAGTAGTCACAACTCTTCAACACAAAACAACAGTACCCCCCACGATCAGTTGTTTGGAGTTATCTAATGAGCTGAAGCTTTAGTTTTTAAAGAAACACCCCCAGATTTAGTTTTACATTGACACATGAGTTCTGCTAGCATGCTGGTCTGTGTGACCAATGTCAATGTAATGTGTATCATTTGCACTCATCATGATCAATAACTTTTATGTCCTTCTGCTCATGTTTGTGATGTGTGATATTAACAGTTTCATGTAATCACTCTCACTGTGACATTAGTGAGGAACAGAGAGAACTGGTTGTTTTGATATAATCAAGGGCTGATTGATATGATATTGATATGGTAGAGTTGATATGATATGGTGACGTGTCTCAAGCAGAGTCCTTGACTCAGATCCACTCCTTCCAGTCTGCAGTGGACATTTCGATGATGGCTCAGACATGGAGGGGAAAAGCTGAGACCTGGGCTGGAGGTTATTCTATAAAACCAACTTGTCCGGTTCTGGAAGTTAGAGCAGTTCAGGCTTTCACACAGATGAGAGCACTGATAACAGTGTAATCGTGTAATAGCATGTTCAGTGAATGGTGGACTGCTCTCCAAAGCTTTGTAAATACATCTGATGAAAGACACCTTTTGTCTGTTTGGGAATCTCCTTTTTTCCACGTCACCACTAAAGCAAGTCTCAAAGACATATAAACCTGGATGACCCTTAATTTTCTGCTTTTAAACTCAGACAAGACTGAGGTTTTGGTTTTTGGACCTGAGCATCTTTGAAATAATTTTTTTCAGTCGTTCGCCCTCCTTGGACAGCATTAATCTGACCTCCAGCTCTAATGTTAAAATTGTGAGATTATTTTCTATCAGGACATGTGTTTTAACCCCAATGTTAAAAACGTTACTAGAACCACCTTCTACCACCTGCATAATATCTCTAAAATTAGAAACATCTTATCTAATAATGCAGAAAAACTGGTTTATGTATTTGTCACGTCTAGACTGGACTATTGCAATGGTTTATTATCTGGGTGTCCAAATACTTCTTTAAAAAGTCTTCAGT
>JARVGQ010000981.1:18100611-18111894 GCA_031762355.1 Hypsolebias martinsi | reverse complement strand
CAAACTGACTCCGGCCCCCCACCAGAGAAGGGAAAAGTTATGTGGCCCTCACAGGAAAAAGTTTGGGGACCCCTGATTTAGACTAAATCACCCTTAGGTAATCCACAGGGTCTACAAATTATTGGAAAATAAAGACTGTTCTTTTAAAAAGGTGATTCATTCTCTGACTGTGGTTAATAACTTAGCAAAACGGCAGCAGCTGGGATCAAAACAGTTTACTTCACAAAATAAGACTTGCTGAGAACCACCTCTTTATTCTGAGACCAGCACAATTTCTCAAACGACCTAATTACTTGTGCTGGGTCTGCTTTCTCACAGCGCAGCACAAACTCTCACATAACAAAGAGATGACCCCTCTCTGGGTTGTTTTTCAAAAGATTCCTGGGAGCTGCAGAAGTTTGTCTTAAAACTAAATTTCAGCATTTTACTCATCTTTTTGTCTAACATCAAAAATAGTAATAAAATAACAATTTGTGAAGAGTAAATCAAAATTCATTTAGTAAGCCCCTCGTTAGACATTAACAGACATCTTCTGTCTGAGTTCTTGCAGAAACGTGACAAGTGGAATATTTTGGGATAAAAATTATTGCCAGTTTAAAGTTTCCAAGCTTTAACAGATGGTTAAATATATATTTCATGTTTTGTTATTGCATGCACAAACATGAAACACATATTCTCAGAACGTGTACAGTGTTGGATCCCGCAGCACTTTTCAGCCACCGTATGTCAGTTTGTGTGTTTCATCCTTTGTAATTAAACCCTCTGCATCATTATTAAAATTCTGTTTGCTAGTGCAGCCAGAAGAACAACACTAGTGAACATTATGTTTCCTTGCCATCACTCTACACAAGCTGGCAAGCAACTGTAGTGGTGACTTATCCATCTTTTTGGGCTAAAACTAATTTTCATCTCTGAATTATGAAGGATTGGCTGGCAAATTGTTTCCAGCTGCACCTGGAGCGTATTGAGGCATCAGAGTGCTGATAATGAACTGGATGTGGCTCATTCCAAATTGATGCATCATGAGAGATTAGCATTTCCAGGGTTTGGAAAGTGAACTGTGCAGTGATAGTTAAATAATTACTGTTGAGACATGTTCGTTGGGTCCAGTACGTTTGGTTCAGTGGTCATTAGTGATCATGGGGTAAAAACCTTGTGTATGGATTTCAGTAGCCTGTTCATTTCTCTGTTGTAAAATAGATACCACAACAAACTTCACTGTATTGATTCTGGTTTCTTATACAATGTTGTATTGGTAAGTGCATGTTAACTTAGAAATCTGATTCTCAGTAAATCACTTACACCTAATTTTGACTTTTGAATCGTTTCAGGCATATAAATGCAAAGAAAAAAAAGACAACTTGTCAAAAACAAAATAAAAAATCAGTTTTCTGCCTCTTTGTTCTGGCAGGTTGTTTCAATAAACACTATGTGTTCACCCTTTATTGCTTCATGTAAGTGCTAAAACAACCTTTTTTGCACTAACAAGGTCATTGCTAAAATTCAACCGTCCAAACCTTGGTGCATTTTGGAATTTTATGAAGAATAATCTTTAAAACGGTGACAGGTAAGTTTATCTACAGTGGATTAACAATTTCTAAAAGTCATGTTTTTAAGAAACGGGAGAAAAAGCCAAGATCTGCCAAAGGTCTTGAGCAATGCATTGTATTAAAATAGTTCTTTAGGAAATACCTGCACATGTATTGTCTAATGCCTGCTCAGACTCTTTTTAGACCTGAGAAATAGGAACAAATTAGTTTTTTACAAATAAAAATGAACCACAGACATGAATCAAAATGTTTGTGGTAATGAGACTTTTGATGATTTATAATTCTAACTTAAGTAGTCTTATGATAAATCAATGGTTCAAAAAGACCTGGAAAACTAGAATGATCATGAAAAGTTTTAAAAAGCCAGAGTATTTGGAAGTAAGATGAGATGAAAAGAGGTCCAAGAAATTGTACCAAACTGTATATCTGAAAATATAACACATCTGAATGATATGCCATGAGGTGCCAAATCACAAAACTCAATATTCTAATTATTTTCTCAATAAAATATACTGTATATAACAAAAGAGCATACATGAGTGCCCCCATTTAAAATGTCTGAGTTAAAACTTTGTTTTCTGATGCAGGGATTAGTCTGAACAAGGACACTGCTGTCATGTGAATCATGGCCAAAGAGCAGAACTTCACTTTATGTTTGCAAAGCTGGGTGGTACATGCAGAGGATTTAACATGAATTGCAACAAAGCACTCCAAGTTGGAGCTTGAACTGTCCCATCTATTTGTCCTTACAGCTGGTGAGCGAGCAACAAGAGAGCCGGCCGCTATTAAGCCCTTCCATCGATGATTTCCTCTGCGAGACCAAATGTGATGGGATTTCCCGCCCAGTGACTTCCAACACAGCCGGTACAGTTTCAGTCTGTAAAACTGCTGATTACACCAAACTCAAGAGGATCTAGACTGATAGTGCTTTTAATAAATGTTCCTATTTTATCTAAAAGTACCAACTGTCTGCTAAAGGAAGCCCATGTTTTACCACTGGTACTACCACACTAACTTCATTTGCAGCATATAACCAATGGTGCCAGCAAAACAATTACCGGTAGTTGTTTAAATCAAATCATTATTAAAGTGGATGATTTTTAACATTTAGGAGCTCAAATCAAATTGGTTTCTTAAGATAGCAGTACTTTACTAATTATGAAAAGGTTTTACTATCCGTTTGTCATTGATTGATCTGATTCAGAGGATTTTTAAAAACGGTAAAATTTTCAGTCATATGATGTTAGCCTAAAGAATGATGGTAATGTTTCTATTCACAGTAGGTACAACACTGAGCTGAATTATCAGAAAATAAACCAATAAAATAAGAATTTTCTTAAAGTGTTATGCAACAGTTTGATCCATGTTAAGAAACAGTTGACAGTGATAATTGTATTTCTTTGAAATGCTAAAAAAAAATCAATGGAAAAGCAAATATAACATTAGATTATTTCTTTTGAGCTTTTCTAATTGCCATGTTTTGCACATTGACATTAACCGTGACTTTATTATTGTAGCAGATGCTAAATGTCATCTTGATACTTTCATGGACACTGATCAGTGAGTTGTACCATCCTCTAAATGATAGTTTGCACAGATGACATGTGTTATCTCCAAACTGGCCTCTGACTGTGTTGATTCAGCCGAGAGAAATATGGAAGAACATTGTAGGCTGCTCTGAACCTTCTGTCTCCTTTAAGCCTTCTGCTGCTCCTTCTGTCACCAACATGGACAGAACAGACTTTATCATGATTTACTATTTTTTTCTGAAACTTTTCAAGTTTATCACAATCTTTCTTTAAGTGCAGTGATTGGGAAGGTTTAGACCATCTTAAAAAGAACGAAAAAATCTAGGTTAAACTAGATTTTTAATTTTTTTCTAATAAAATAATTATAGCGAAAATGTTTGCTCTTAGAACATAAGAAAGTGGTTGAGAGATTTTGAAAGGCTCTGGATGAAGTGATAGAGAGTATTCCCAGGGAGGAGAGAGTGGTGATCGGAGCAAATCCGGATGGACATGTTGGTGAAGGAAACAGAGGGGATGAGGAAGTGATGGGTAGGTTTGGTGTAGGAGATGGGACGTAGAGAAAAGAGGGAGGTAGCCAAGGCAAAGCAGAAGGCGTATGATGAGTTGTATAGGAGGCTGGATCATAAAGAGGGAGAGAAGGACTTGCACCGATTGGCGTGATGGAGAGATCAGGCTGGAAGGGATGTGCAATTGGATAGGCTTGTGAAATATAAGAATGGTAATGTTCTAACAAGTGAGGAGACCGTGGCGGGAAGCTGGAAAGAGTATTTTGAGGCACTAATGAATGAAGAGATCGAAAGGGAAAGAAGAGCAGAGTTCATAGAAACTGTGGACCAGGAAGTGGGTAAGATTAGTGAGGGTGAAGTTTGGAAAGCTCTGAAAAGAATAAAGAAGGGGAAGGCAGTAGGACCTGATGACATACCATTGGAGGTTAATGTCTAGGAGAGATGGCAGTGAGGCTTTTGATTGAAATATTCAATGGCATATTTGATGGTGAGAAAATACCTGAGGAATGGAGAAGGTGTGGTGCCCACTTTTAAGAACAAGGATGATGTACAGAGTTGTTGAAAACTTCAGGGGAATTAAGTTGATTAACAACACAATGAAAATCTGGGTGAGAGTTGTGGAAGCAAGACTTAGATAAGAGGTGACTGACTATCTGTGAGCAGTAGTATGGTTTCATGCCAAGAAAGAGCACCACATTATGCCATTGTTGCTTTTAGGATGTTGAGGTAGAAAACAGAGGGTGTCAGAAAGAACTCCATTGTGTGTTTGTGGATTAAGAAAAACATATGACAGGGTGCCGAGGGAGGTGTGGTATGAGTAAATCTGTAGTTGCAGATAAGTATGTTAGACTGGTACAGTACATGTATGAGGACAGCAGGACAGTGGTGAAATGGGATGTAGGAGTCACAGATAGCTTCAAGGTGGAGGTGGGATTGCATCAAGGAATGGCACTGAGCCCCTTCTTGTTTGCTCTGGTGATGAACCAACTAAAAGATGAATGGCTTTGGACATGGCAAAAGGAGGAACAGTGGGTGCTAGGAAAAAGACAAAGAGGAAAATTTAAAAGGATATATATGGATGCAGTTAGAGAGGACATGGAGGTAGTTGGAGTGAGGACAGAGGATGCAGAGGACAGAGTGAAATGGAGGAGGAAGACTCGTTGTGGCAAGCCCAGAAGAGAGAAAGCAAAGAAGAAGAAGAAGAAAACAATTTCACTTAAAATTTTGATTTCTTCTTCTTCTTTTGGCTGTTCCCTTCTTCAGGAGTCTCCACTAGCGAACTGACTTGCATGAAGACTTGGCAATTGTTTTTACGCCAGATGCCCTTACAAACTTGACCACAGACCACCAAGCTACCATATCCCTCTGTGTGAAGCTAAGAGCTACTATCTAGGGAGTCTGGGGGAGCAGATGGTGGGGGTTAAGGCCTTGTTCAAGGGCCCAGAGTGGTGCAAATGAGGGTGGAGGCAGGTGTGGGTGTTTCACTTTTCCCATCCACATTTTGATGTTGTTGGTCCAGGGAGTCACCGACGACCTTCAAATCACAGGCACACCTTCTCTAGCCTCTGCACCACCACTCCCCCTCATTGTTACAGTAATGTATTATAATTGCCTCTCTTTTTTGCTAAAGTTAACTAGTTCATCTAGATAGCTAGATTTATAGAGAACAGGTGTTAGAGCTATGAAAGCAGAAAAATAGTTTATGATGGTATTTGCCTAAACTAAATTTTGCTTAAAATCTTTGTAGTCAAATTTCACTTTTTTCCCTTATTGGGCATCAAATAGCAAATGACTAGCTGAATATATTTTCAGTTGCATCGTTTAGGAAAGAACAATTTGAACAATGTAGATTTTGGCACCACAGTTGGTTTGAGAACAACTTGTGTTCCTATTTAATGTTCAAAACTATTCAGACAAAAATTCTCAGAGTTGTGTTTACTTTAATTTGATTCTTATGCTTGTCATCTAAGCAAAATGATTTAGGAGCACAAGGCATGAAAAAACAAGCACACGCTTTAATTACACACAGATTTCAGTCAACAAACTCTCCCAGTTTGTTGTCATCAAACAGCAATTATGCAGTCATGTTCCTGTCATTATGAACTCCCACTGCACAAAAGACACAGTCAGGATATCTGAAGATGAGAATGAGAAAACTGTAATTTCCTTCAAACTACTGACATAAAAATGTTGTTTTCATTGAGGTTTCTAATTGTACTACAGCTGGAGCATTCTTATCAGTTTGGTTTATAGTCTGACAATTTTTCCAAACTGTTTTATTTCTAATCTGATGGTAAAATAAAATTCATGAAGATGTGTATGATTCAATTTATTAAAGAAAAGTGGCTGAAAAATTCAAACTTCCCTACAGAAACCTGGATGATTGAGTATGAACTTTGTTTCCCTATATAGAAAGTTTTCTTTCTTTGCCTCTTGACTAAACTCAGATCAAACTAACTAATCAACTATAATTGTTTTAATGTTTTTTTTAATCAATTTACATTTGCCAAAAAGAACATGTCTATTATTGGGGTCAAATTTCAGCTATTATACCCTTGATAGCTAATTGTACCCTTACCAAAAACACGCAAAAACCACAACATGCTCAATTAAGGAAACCTGTTTGATTACAATTGTTTAATTGTTCCAGCAATATTTGTGCGCACTGATGTGGCATGCCTCTAACTAAAGAGGACTCTTGACATAGTTAAAGGTATAAGTGAAACTAAAAACATTTTTAAAAATCACAAAACACAACCAGTAGCCTTTATTTGAATGTTTTTAATTAAAAAAACATGCATTAGAATAAACAGATTTAGTAGACAATTAACTTTCTAGATTTAGTTAGCAAATAATCTACAGCACTATTTAACCATTGTTTATATATTTTAGGAATATTCAGAAGGATATTTGAGTAAAAGAGAGAAATAAGTGAGCTTTACTGATTTATTTTGAAATGTGAGGCTGTAAAACCATTAGGTTCCTGGTGATAAAAATCTGACTTTTGCTTTTATTCTGCAATTGAAATTGTCAAAATTGAATTACATTTCACTAAAAATATTGTTCTATCTACAAAATAAATTCCTTAAGCATTAAATTAAATACAGTACTTAATGTGCTGTCATTGTTGACTTTCATTTCATTTTCAAATGTAGTTGCTGTTATTGATACCAGTTCTTTGCTGTTTGACAGAGAGACAGCATCCATCTTTCTCTCCAGCTTTGCTTGTGTGACGTTATATAGAAATATTTATCTTGAATGCTTTTAAAAGTAGATGCCCTAACTGAGTGTTGACTCTTCACAGTTCTATCTTCAACACTCGACCTTCTGGATCTGAGTGAACCTGGTGAGAGGAGGAACAGCAACGACAGGAAGAGCATTCTGACCTCCCGGAGCGATGGCCAGCAGAACATCACAAACAAGAAAAAGACGGATGAGACGGAGTTGATCCAGGTGGAAGTGGAACAGACAGAACCGAACAAGAAAAACCAAGAAAGGGGGTCGGTTGACTCAGGTGAAAATGCACAGCATTATTAGGATTTCTGAGCAGGGGTAAATAAAAATCAAAATAAATCCCTGAACGCTAGAAAAGTAACATTTATTTATTTTATCCTAAAACACATTTGTGACCTGGTTGAGTCTAACAAAATGGATTGAGGTGATCACATTGAAATCTTATTATTTACATGATCTTTTCAGTGGTGTTTGCACACAATATTACATTTAACTTCAACCACAGTGCCTCGATTTTCAAAAGCTGTAAACCTCATCCAAACCTCGGCCATCAGTTCACTTCCATACCCTCCACAACTATAATTTCCATTGTTCACTGTGGACCTTACCTTGCACATGCTCAGCATGGGCCACAGAGGGGTCAAAGCAATTTAATGTAATAACAGGGATCATCTCCAAAGACATTTCTAGGAAACAGCCAATTATGTTTGTATTTGCCAGCATAAAAGGTAAGAGGGATAAGTAATGTTGAAGCATGAGTCAAATTGGGTGGTGGGGAGACTGACTATAGTCCTCAAAATATTTAGAAGGAACAACTTGGAAAAACTGACAGCAGCTGGCTATTGTTTTCTTGGACATCAATGGCGTTACTGTAATTGTGTGTGTATATCAGTATCCCTCCAACTTGAAAGGTTTCCAGAATCAAAAATTTGTATTTTGTAGAAATAAATTACTTTCTAAGGCCATTTCCCCCATTGTTTCACTCTTACAGATTAGTATTTATTTAGATTAAAATATAAATATCTTCAGGGCAAGTCAACTTTCACCTGGATCGTTTTTTTGTCCATGCCCTATGAAAGGGTGTGTTTTGAATCCCTTTTTAATTTGACACAGTTTGTCTCATCATAAATTTGTCTTAATGTCTACATTTCCATCATTTTCCCTAGTTACCATTGGTTCACTGGATAAATGGGAAGACCTAAATCCCAACACGGAGAGAAACGGCAACAGAAAATGGAAGTTGGAGAGAAGGCGTTCTTCTAAAAATTCATCCAATGAGTGTTTGTGGTGGGTCACAACTTTTGTTGTTGTTCTGATCAGAGATCAATCAATGACGTAGCAAAATCCTCCACAAATGAAATGTATTTGCTGCTAATAAGTTGGACCGTAAAACAACACGCTTTTCTTTCAGGTCTTTAGACGGTAAAGCCCAATCAGACGTTTCTAATAAGAACGCCATGGAGTTAAATACCAAAGTTGAGCCAGAATCGGCCCTTGCATCACAAGTAAGTGCTCAAGCGATCATCATCACTACTGTAATCCATTTAATTAGTGACAGTTTAATATATTCAATCATTAATATTGATTGACATTAACCACTCCATGACATGGTGTCTGTACATCAAGAAAATATCTGTTTAAATCCTGCACTTTAATGTTGTCTTGTTGTTCAAGTTAGTTTTAATGTCGCTCTTGCCATTGTTGACCCATCATTTTATCCTAACACCTTCAATTCTTCCATTTCAGCTCAACAAGCAGTATATTAGTGGAAGACATGTAAGCCTCCCCTACATACTTTTTTGTATGACAGTAAAAGACATACATTTGCACTGGTACAACAGCATCACATCATCTTAGAAATTGTTACTTTAAAAGAACAAGAACAGTTTATTGCAAATGGGAAAAAAATGGAAACAGGTGTACTGTTATTTGTGAGATTGTTTATTTGTGGTGCAAGGAGGTCCAAATGTCAAACGCTTTCCTCTTCCGATGATGTCTTATTGTAGGTCTACATAAGGGGTCTTCTTTCAAGACACCATTATTAGATTAATAGTCCATGAATTATTCAGCCGCCTTACTCTGAGCCCATTAGTGTTGATCTTGCCAGGCTAGCTAAGCATATATCACCTTTTCAGCACTCCCATAAATAATAGATTTTGGAGTAAAGATAGCAGTCCCAAATGGAAGGAAGTTATTGGCAAACAAACACTAAATTTGTTTTCCTCCGGGGGATTACATAGTAGCCCACTGACAGAGATGAGTTTTATCATCCTGACTTATTTGTAATCACACATACAAATAAAAACTGCATGAGAAAAAAAAAAAACGTGTTGTGCATGTGATTGTGGTACTCTGGACTAACACACATATACAGATAAAAATACATACCGGTAAGTGATAAAGGAAAATTCCACCTTTTAATTATAAATAGGCTTTTATTTTGGCATGTTGAACCAATATAAGTTAAGCATACAGAAAGGTTTTATTTTTGTCAGGATGGTATGGTACAAATAGTATTAGAAATGAAACCAAATAAATTTAAACTTTATCATTTTGTTTATACTGATGTAATGCATTGACTATAAATAAAAGATGCACAGTTATCCTGTTCAACTTGTGAACCAATAAAATGTGCTTTAAAGTCTATTAATATGATAAAATCTAAAAAAAATACATTGTGATATGATCTGGTTAAATAGCTGCATTCAAGCAGAACCTATAAATGAACTAATAAAACAAATAGAAGCATAAATGGTACCTAATAACATGATGGCTCCAAAATTGTTGTGCTTCAAGGATACGGGACGAAACAGTCTGTTTTATCATTTTACAGTTCTCATTATGTATTCCACAAATCCAAGATAAATAACGTTAAAAAAAAAGTTCTGTACATCAAAGTTGAACATATAGATGCACAGATATACTGAAAAGCAAATAAACTATTTTGGTTCAGATCAGCTTACCTGCATTCTAATCCAAAGAAATGTATTTTTGCTTATCCTGATTGAGTTTAAAACTTAATTGTGCTCAGCAGGACGATGAGTCCCCCAAGCCTTGAGGAGCATATACTAAATGCAGCAAATTAGATGAAAAACAAAATCAGACTGGTTTTGCAACAGTTTTGGGTGGATTTTTCCTTTAATAATCCAATTGCAACACTGTATATTGCAATTTTGCAAACACCCAGAGGGTAATGTAAATTTGGCAAGCTGCTTTTAACACTGCATGCAAGTCTTCTAAATTAAACTGTGGTCATCTTCGGTAAATGAAATGGGCATTTTTCTCAATCCATTTTGTGGCATTAACCAAAACGAATCTTGTATGATTGTAGCCAGCTGAAATGAGAATCATCACAAGTAATGGCTTGCCTGATTCCCAAACAGGAAGTAATAGACAGAGCAGGTCTCTGTAATAGATTTACTTGCCCTGGAATACAAATTGCCTTTGCTATTTACATTATATAGTCTCATATCACACCTGAGCATGAAAAAAAGAGTGCCTAAACCTATTTACTTGCATAGTTTGTGAGACAAAATTATGGAAATTACCTTCAATATGACACAGCCAAACAACATGCATGTCCGTTTTTACTATCTAAGCAGGACAAAGTGTCACGTCTGTCACCGAGAATCCAGAAGCTTATTTATGAAACTGCATGTTCTGCTGCACAGGAAAGAGGCAGGCTTTGGGTAGAGGGTGAAATCTGGAGACGCATGTTTTTCAGATGAGGACTAGATGGTGTATGTGTATGTGTGTGGGTATGTGTGTGTCTTAGGGGGTGGTTGCTGACAGTAGTGATATTGCTGGCCTTCCTAAGCATGTCAGAGGCTTTGTTGAGGCAGGAATGTTTACTCAGCCCTGAGAAAGCTGCGATGGCTGACCCTGCACACGCTTTCCCACCCGCCTCGTCCTCTGGCTGTGTGTGCGTGATATGCTTCTCTGAATGCGTATGTATGTCTCGGGTGAAGGCGATTATGTAATGAGTTTTGTTTGGCATAAATGTTTGCGCAATGTGTGTGTGTGTGTGTGTAACAGGCTCGTCTAACCAAGGAGCAGCGTTGGGGGAGCGCCCACCTGTCCAGACATCAGTCCTTGGAGGAGGAGTTTGAGCGAGCCAAGGCTGCCGTTGAGGTAAACGGAGTGCAGCTTCGTAGAGCTTCACATCTGTCACCTGTCAAACGAAAGTCATCCGCTCTGCTGCGTTTTAATGAGATTTAACAGAAAGATGGCGTTTCAGTTTCCAGCGGCTGATATTTGTCTAATCTATGCAAAGTCCTCATCAAGAACGTGCTTTAGAGGAATGTGTAAGGAATGTGTATGAAGGGACAGGTAGACGGCTTCAGACAGATTAATGGGATCAGATCTTCTTCATCAAAGCCATAATTATATCAATCAATCAATCAATCAACTTTATTTATAAAGCACATTTTAAAAACCACAGGGGTAACCAAAGTGCTGTACAAC
>JARVGQ010000981.1:18080894-18091432 GCA_031762355.1 Hypsolebias martinsi | reverse complement strand
TGTATATATATATATATATATATATATTTTTTTTTTTACTTGCAAACATACAATTTTATAAAATAATGTTGATGTTTAAATTGAATTTGAATATTTCAATAAAACCTAAAAGCTTCAATATTAATGCCTTTAAAAGTTCAATGCTATTTAATCCCATTACATTAATGTCCCATATTAAAGTTTTATTACAATGCAAGAAGAGGATAACACAAGCAGTGCTTGGTAATGAAATTGGAAAACTAATTAGATCTTGTTTCTAAAATATGCAGGCTTTGCTCTCCTGTCAAATATAAAATTGAGAAGTTATTACAGGAAGTGAATTGACATATTGAACTGACACGTTATCCAGTCAGTAGTAACTGTCAGGTGTTTGGTCAGCTAATTAAATGCCAGCAAATAACAGTTCAAATGTCAACCTGAAACAGACTTTAAAGCTCTAGTCTCACTTTTCTTTTCTTCGCACATAAATAACTCCTCTAAGACAACCATTTCAGTGTTCTCTAACTGCATCGATGCACACTAAAATCTGATTTTTTTTGTGTGTGTTTTATCAATTAGATGCTATTCTTTATTATTTTATATCATTTCACTGTCAGACAATTAGAAAGTGAGTGCAGAAGCTTCAGTCTGAATGGGGTGAATGAGTCCATTTGTTTTCATTTACACTGTCGACTGCATTTAAACTCTGCTTTGAAAGGCAAATGTGATGAGTCAGCAGGAGTTTGGAGCCCAGGGATTACAGCGAGTCACTAAACTTGGCAGAAGTGCCATATCCAAGAGTGAGGGAAAGAAATTTAACAAGCGCTCTTGTTCCCCAGAACACTAATCAATCATTCCCCGTTGTCTCCCTCCACTCTCATTTATCCATCCCCAATCCACACAACTGTTTCCTCTCTCTGATGTTTGCAGTCGGATACCGAGTTCTGGGATAAGATGCAGGCGGAGTGGGAAGAACTTGCTCGGCGAAACTGGCTGACTGAAAACGAGCAGGCACAGATTCCATCATCTGTATCTCCACATGAAAAGGTCACCATTATGTATAGGTTACATCCAGCATGGGCACTAAAACTGTCTAAGACTGTAATGTAGAGCAGAACTAACGCCCGGCGTTAGTGCAATGTAAACAATGCATGCAGGCTTGGTCACACAAACCCTTCACTTTAAAACCTCGTGCTCATGTAAAATTAAATGCAAACAATGGTTTTATTAATTCAGAGACAAACATGACATGTACTGTCTCCCATTTTAAAGGAGCACTTTGAATTGTTGGAAGTGAGTTTGCATGAGGTGCTCACTACCCCTCAGTCTGAAGGAGAACTGCTCATTTAAGTAACTGAATCATTTGTGTCCATTTACTGCATGTCGCCTGCAAAGTTCCTTTAACAGAAGTTGTCATTTTCATGAGTTAATGTGTAATCTTGAATTACTCAAATCACAAATTTGTGTCCAAATCAACACTTGAAGGGAAAAAAACTAAGGCAGAATAGGCAAATTCTTGTGTTCTGAAAGGTCAAATAGATGTATTTTGTCATTTTACTTTTGGTATATTGTTGTGAGCATAATGCAACACTTTTATTAGAACTGGCTAGGTGTGAATTCATGACGCCTTTTTTTTTTCCAAACATATGATATTTTTGTTTTGATAGTGCCAGGTTGAGTTCACTTAAAATAACAGTTTAGTTTAAAGTGATCCAAACAGTTGTAAACACTGTTTTTACTCCAGTCGTTTATTATCAATTATTGGAATTACAAGTGACCCTGTACGAGAGCAAACTATATGTGTGAGCAGTAAACTTCTAGGTTTTCTGATAGATTTCAGATCTTAAAGAAAATCCAGTCTCAAAGTCAACGAGCTCAAAAGCATGCTACACACCAGGGCAGTCTTAAGTTTGAAAATGCAAAGTTTAACATTTGAAGAACAGACAAACCCCCCAGGAGCTTGGTACAGGTTGGATGTGAAGCAGGGGTGGGGAAAATCAATGGAGCTTTGCTCAAATATACCAACAGTACATGATAGTTGTATTTAAATTTGGAGGAGAGTAACTGACATTGCCACTGTCCCTGTTTTTTTTTTATTTTATTTTATTTTTTTTTTTTTCAATTTGCTGACAGGGTTACTACTTCCACACAGATAATCCTTATAAGGACTTGCCAAATGCGTTTGAGGAGGGACTAAGGAAATCTCGAGAGGGAGACTTGCCAAACTCTGTCCTTATGCTGGAAGCGGCCGTCCTGCAGGACCCTCATGATTCAGAGGTGAACTTATTTAGAAACTAAAGTCGTACCAATTTGTTGTTTATATTATTTTCTTTGTTGCATTTGACTCCCAAAGTTAACCACAGTGACATTCATATTTATAAAAGCCTTTTCATTTTAAGAAAGATGATGCATTTGAAGCATAAATGGCTGGTAGAAAATACAATCCAGCACCAGTACACAGTACTGGATCAGCTGGGATTTCAGTACACCTTAATCAAAAGCCAACCCCTCTTACTCCACCTCATGTTGTGAGAAGCTGCAGAGGAAGAACGCCTCACTGACCACAGGCTGAGAGAAGCTGATTTTGCGGGCAGCACCCACAGGCTTGACGCTGATTGCCTGTATCTGCCAAGGGATTTTTTTTTTAACCTGTTAAAAAAAATGCATTTACTGTAGAGAAAACACTCAGCCTGCTTCACATGAGAACTTCCGTTTGCTCAGGGTGCTGAATAACACCTGCAAGATTTTCTCTCCTCTTTCATATGTTCCCCCATTTCAAAAGGAGTGACCTCTTTGCAAGCTAAAAGAGCAAAGCCATCACACAAAGTGCTTCCAGAATCCCCCAGAATATAGAGAAATGTGCCATTTATTCCGAAGAGAGGATTATCACGCGGTGTATGGAACTAATACAATTCTGAAATTCCTTCTGGGGCCGCTTAGTGGCTTATTGGCCCACTGTGAATCATTCAGAAATAATTTCACCCTTCATTTCAAAGAGTCAAAAAAAAAAAAAAACAGCATCGACAGAGATAAGCTTTAGAACAAGATATAAAATGTGCCCTTACACATGCAAAACAGACGGGTAATCTCATAAAGTCATTGCTTGGATTTTAGTTATTGTCTGCTTGAGTGTGTTAAGAGTTCATTTGTGTGACTCCTCCCCAATGCTGTTAAATAGTAAATTTATGCATGCTGCAAAAGGCTTAATGGGATTAACGATTTGAATTTGGAAATGAACAATTTGCCAATTAACATAAAATATCACCCAAAGTCACAATTTAGGATTTGTGATTTTATTTAAAAAAAACTGGGACCAATAAAAATAAAGAGTAATGCACATATACTGTAGCTATTTGTTTATTTCTCCGACACAAGGTATTTAAACTTAAATTTTGACTTACATCCAAGACCTTGTCAAGTGGGTCTCACAACACACCAGCTATGTCCAAATAAAACCTAAACCATAAATTTAGGAAAACTCTCAACTCTACAAGATATTTAATGACTGGAAAAAAACAGAATCAAATTGAACTGAAAATGTGGTTTGCATACAGGATACATTTTCAACACTTGGATTTCAGTTACCAAATTTAGTAATTTATAACAATTTTTAAAAAAGTGGTGCATTATGTAAAATGTAAATAAAAACAGAAGACAATCTACCAAATGTCAGGGGAATTTTATTAAAGGTTCATGGATGTTTGTCACTGCTAATGTTAAATTAATGTTGAACCATGTGTGTGAGTTCAGAAAGTTTGTTTTCATCGTGCTGATAAACGTGTATAAAAAACACTTCTTGAACATTTTCATGACAGGGCTTTAAGCATGTTCAGTAACTATGAACATCTTTATAAGCCTGTTTCGTGACCATCTGCCATTGCAAGTAAACTGGGTTAAAAATCTTCTGTCATCATGTGCGAGCGCCTTTTAAGTAAATAGATAATGCAAGGATATGTTTATCCAATATTTGGTCCTTAGAGCCAGATACAAACCATGATACAAGTTACCCTGATGCATGCTCAATATGATAATTCATATTTCAGCTCCGATGATACAAGGATATTTTTGTCCAACATTTTGGTCCTTCGAGCCGGATACAAACCATAAAACAAGGATATTTTCATCCAACACCACATACTAGTAAAACTAGAGTAAACCTGTCAAATGCTGTGACATTCTCTTACACTGGTGTATATGTACTTTACTGTATATCAGACAGTGATTACTGATTTACCAAAGCCGAATGGCAACACAACTATTACACAAAAAGCTTGAATGTTTGTGTTGTTACTATCACTGCCTGAAGGAGAGAACAAAAATACAGCAGTTTCATCATATTTTGTGCAAGTTTTAGCTGTAACAAAGCAACACTTTTATTAATCAGTCACCCAACTAACTGTTAATACAGCTAGAAGTAATGACTTCACCAATTATTTTGACTTCTAAACACATGAGGAGGTTTTATTAAACCATTTCCTGAAGCTTTATTGATTCGTAATTACCATTTTTATTGTTTGAATGAATTACCAGAGCATCTGAAACAACCTAAGGACAAAAGTCCTAATTGAATATTTTCTCAGCCCAAGTCAGTGCTGTTGTTTCAAGTGAGCTGAACATTTTAATTTCATCGGAGATGTTGATGTTTACATGCACTGTAGCTCATTTGGACTGGCGAGTGTGAAACACCAGAATGAGTCTCTCAGTGTTGGATCTCATTGTTCCTCCTGTGTTTGTGTCCCTTGAGAGGATAGGCCGTGGCGTTTCTAGCCTGTTATTCCCTGTTATCTGTGTTGTCTTTTCTTTGCAGGCTTGGCAAGTGCTGGGGACCACACAGGCTGAAAATGAAAATGAGCAGGCAGCAATTGTCTGCCTCCAAAGGTAATGAAAAGCACAACTGTGTTCATTTCTGACATGACGGCAGAAAGCACAGGAGATCTGTACAGTGCTACCATTATGTAGGAGCTGTTAAGACTCAGTAATACACTTGTCTACTTTCTACAAACTTTTCGGCCAAGATATATTCAGTGAGATTTAAAAAAAATCATAACACTTTTATAAATAAATGTGTCTGATAATTACAGCTCAATAAAGCATGGACCCCTAGTTCACTCTTGAATTGCCAAAGTTCCTATATCAGGGATTGGAGGAAGAAGTTCTGTAATCTTTTCTATTCTTAAAGTAGAAGAACCCCACATGGATGCTGATTGCAAAAGTCGAGGTTCTTACTGGAGTCCTCCATGGGATGTGGCCCAGTTTTATCCGTAACACTGCTGAAGCCAGAGAGTACACCTTCCTTGAAGGATTGTGAACACTGACAAGTCACTTGAAAATACTTGAGACAGGCATTTGGGGAGAAGTAATCCTTCAGTTTGCAAGTGTTTCGTAAATGGTTTATTTTGTGGACTAAATATGATTTTTATGAAATGGATTAGAAGGATGTGGATAATTCATATTTCAGCTCCGACACAAATCTCACTTAATCCTACAGGCTTTTGTATATCGATACCATTGAAATTTCAGCTGGTTTGCTTAGTGGAAAATTTACTTTGTATATATTATGTCATCACTCCATCGGTGAGGGCAACATTTTGGTATAAAGGGATATTAGATGTTAAGCTGGTTTTTGTCCTGATGTTGCTGCAATGGTTTCAATTCAAATCATGTCACAGAACTGTTGTGAAAAAATGTACCTCACAATATAAGTTTTGCTTGTGTTTATCATCCGCATGTGTCCACACTTCTGTGAAATATGAACCCTTACAGTAACAAAGTGAAAGATCAAAAAATAAATCAAATTTATTGGGCCTTTCTTTGAGGGAATGGTTCAGTTTTAATGTTCTTTTGTGTTTAGTTTTGGTGTTTTGTTGTTTTGAAGCGGGTTTCTAGAGAGAATATAAGTGGTTAGCATCTCTTCCTGCTGTAGACAACAATCAGAACTGGATGAAAAAGAATCGGGGAGAAATTCTCATGGCGACGTCAACATCTTGTCAGACTGTGTGAGGCTTTTTCCAGAGCCGACAAGCCACCTACAAACACTCAAACATTTCATTTTATTTTAAGTGAATGCTTTCACTGAGCTCCTGTGTTGAATCATGGTCCCTGGTTAGTTGAAATGTGAACAACTCTCAGCTACTACCACACCCAAGCTCAATACTTGTAAAACTGACCGTATTAAAGTCATAATTGCGTTTGCTGAAATTGCTTTGTTGTGGTGCTCATCTTGAATTGGACTGACGCCAAAAGTTGATCAGTTGATGTATATCCATTGATAACTTAGTTTTATTAAAATGCATTAAGTGATTCATTAGACATTTTGCTAACAGTACAGATAAGAAAGCTTGATCTGAACTATCTGTTTTAGGAGCTGCTCATCATAAAACAAACGCGTCCCTTTGAGCGCATGAGAAATTTGATTAGTGTGGACATGAATTTCTGCTTCACCACAGCAGGAGGCTCTAATAATTTTGCTGGTGTGGGATTATGATGGTTTTAAGAACACTGGCGATTGAAATGCAGCAAATCAAGCCTGAATGTTGATGAAAGCCTAATCTTGTTTTGGCCTCTCACCTACCCTCCCAACTAATCCAAGTCTTTCATCCAGTGCGGTTCTGTCCTACTCCCTCCTTTTTGCAGTAGACGACGTGTGTAGAAGGTATTTAGGTGGTGTATTCTATGATGTAACAGCAGCAACCATCTCAAACACTCCTCGTTTCTTGTGAGATCACAGATATGTTTTTCCCTAAATGCAAAGCTAATTCAAATCACTGTGGGCAGCATGCAAACTTGCTCTTCTGTAGCAGCGACCGGGCCAGAAAGGTGCAGCTCATCCACACTGAAATGATCAGCCTCTGCCTGATGATCCTCTGCTTTAGCTTGTCAAATCTAAATTTCTCTGTAAAGTGAACACCTTACACCATCTCCCATCTCCCATGCCTGGATCTCGTCTCTGTCCAGGTGTTTGGAGCTGCACCCTAATAACCTCCCTGCCCTCATGGCCCTCGCAGTGAGCCTGACTAACACTGGGATGCGTCACGATGCCTGTGAGGCCCTGCTCCGCTGGATCAAATACAACCCCAAGTACAAGCAGCTGTTGAAGGGCAAGACCCACCTGATAGGGTCCCCAAATTCTCAGCGCAGGATGTCCTATGCTCCCATCATGAGCCGACATGACAGGTAGAAAGTTGATACATGTTACAGTTTCTCTAGACATGATACACTGCTAAGCTAAATAAATCTTATAAGAAACAATTCAATTCTGATACATCTTGTAAAGCATGTTAATTAATTTATTGCTACTGACATCACAGTAGCAATGTTCAAAGACAATACAACAATTGAAAGTTTATCTAATGTGCTTTCCTTGTTGTAATGTACAGTATTTGCAAATATTTGACTATGAAATGTGTTCTGTCAAGCACTCAAAAAGCAAACTTTTTCATTTTTGTTCTTTTGTTTTATTTTTTGTTATTTCACCGTAAAGATAATTGCAGGTGAAAGAAATAAACTGAAGAATTCAAACATATTTATAAATATTTTAATGAAATTTAAAAAAAAAGGTTTTATTGTTAACAATTGATTGATTCAAGGATTCAAGATGAGTTATTGTCATTCCACATGAGTAATGAAAAATAGATATATACTGCTATGCTGATTACCTTCTGAATTCACAATTTTCCTAAGAATAAAAACTTTTTTTTAACAAAATGGTAAGTTTGTACATGTCATTTTAACATAATTACAAAAAAAAAAAAAAAAAAAAAATAGAAGCACATATAATCACACTGAGGAATCAAGAGCAGGAGAATAACTAAATAAACAAAATAAATGCAAAAAAATAAAATAAAATAAAATATTGATACATTTTTTTAAAACATTATGTTCGCTGAACTTTATATATACTGTATACAGTATATACACTGTGTATATACAGTACAGTATACAAAAACAGATAAATAACAATGTCTGACAGATCAAATAATGTAAACAATGCAAAAGGTGGAGAGGCTTATGCAGAAATACACTTATTTACTTGCACTATTGTTAGGATTCATGTCAACACATTATCCACTTCCCTGTTTGGTTATTCTGGAGAACATCAGTTTCATTACCAATAACTTGTAATCCTGACCACCAAAGCATCAGTTCATATACAATACAATACAACTTTATTTATAAAGCACTTTAACACAACACCGTTGGCTAAAGTGCTGCACACTAACACATACAAGCATAAAAACTATAAAATCAACTGATACTGTAAAAGTAAGGAACTACCAAATCATAAAATGGCAAACTGTAAAAACAATAAAACAAATAACTCACAAACAGTAAAACCAACATTTCAAGCTGGGTTAAAAGCCAAAGAGAAAAAATGTGTCTTCAGAGAAGATTTAAAAACAGGAAGTGATTCAACTTGTCTGATGTGCAAAGGCAGCTCGTTGCACAGTTCGGGGGCAGCGACTGAGAACGCTCGGTCACCTCTCAGCCTCCAGTTAGACTTTGGAACGACCAACAGCAGCTGATCTGCTGACCTGAGAGAGCGTGAGGGAACGTACAGCTGGAGCAGGTCGGACAAATTCTGTGGGGCGAGACCATGAAGACATTTAAATGCGAACTAAAGACCTTAAACTTTATCTGGAAACTAACTGGGAGCCAGTGTAGTGATTCTAAAACAGGGGTGATGTGCTCTCATTTTCTGGTACCAGTTAAAAGGTGAGCAGCAATATTCTGAACCAGCTGAAGTCGAGTCAGTAATGACTGGCTCAGACGACATAAATTGACAGTAGTCCAGACGAGTCGTAATGAAAGCATGGATTAAAATCTCAATGATGTTGTGACAGGAATGGTTTGACCTTGGCCAGTTGTCTCAGGTGATAAAACCTGGACTTGGTCACTGATTTAATCTGTGCATCAAGTTTAAAATCATTATCCAGCCTCACACCCGTAAGCATGTAAAACTAAAAACAAATCGCTTGTGGTACTTTCAAATTAAAAATGTTTACAGATTGTCCCCGGCGTTAAAGTCTCATTTGTTTTAATTAAACTTTTATGGCTTATTGAGAGAAAGTAAATGTGTTTAAGGATCTCACCACCTATGGCACCAGTGACCCCCGTGACCTGAAAAGGATAAAAGATAATGGATGGATGGATCTCACCACCACAGCTCATATTAGGTCTAATTTCACTCAACATGGATCAAAGACATCGTGTAAAACAGCTCTCGTTGAAAAGGCCAGGATGTCCAGTGCATGATGATGTTAGAAAAAGCTCCATTCTTTTCCCTATGTAAAGCTGAATGTTATCCAATCATTAATCATCTAGCCTGTGCAGAGAGATACAGGTAGAACCCAATTACTGTGCTATCCCCTCGAGACCATCTGTGTTTTGTTTGTTTGTTTGTTTGTTTCTATTGTACAGTCCATCTCTCTGACTTTAACCGTTTCTTCTCTGCACAGCTATTCAGCTTCCCCCTTTTCCCTGTAAAGTATCTCTGCTTCACCCTCCAATCTTTTGTGCTCAACTTATTAAAAAGGGCAACTCTTATCTTTACCCGAACAATAAGACCAGATGACTACAGAGGCTGCGTTAATTATTGGTTTCTGTTTTGATTTTGTCAAAATTCTGTATTTTCTAAAGAAGCAAAAAAAAATTAATTGCTAATACTCCTTTTTTTTAGCAATCCTCTGCAGTTATTTTTCTCCACGCTCTTTCCCCACTCCTTATCCTCCATGAATTAAAGTTTACATGCCACTCATCATGGCTCTGCAGTCCTCAAAGTGCTCACTCAGCGGTCTTAAGTCCCATTTTTTTAATCCTTCTCTCTGTGCGTGTGTTCATAGCTCTCTGCTGCCAGAGGTCAAAGAACTCTTCCTGGATGCAGTTCAGCACAACTTGGACAGCATTGACCCGGATTTGCAGACAGGCCTTGGGGTGCTCTACAACCTCAGTGGAGAGTTCAACAAAGCTGTGGAGGCCTTTAATACGGCCCTGTCAGTGCGGCCTGAGGTAGGAAACCCTTTTTTTTTACACTCATACACACACTGGTTAGACAGAGGCAAGCTGTAATAATGTCCATGACTGACTCCCAGTGGATGAAGCCCTGTCAAAGTCAGAGTCAGAGATTCTTTATTGTCATTCGCACCACATGTGGTACATGTGATGCAACAAGATTATGTACACAGGATCCCAGTTACATCCAACAATAAAATGTAAAAGAAGAACAGAAATAACATCTAAAATGTGAACTAAGAAAAACATCAACTAAAAATACACCAAGCACTAGTAGCACAAAAACATTACTTCGAACAGCAGCACGAACATGAGTCTGTGTGAGCAAATGAACAGGAATGAACACAGCAACAAGAAACAGATCAGAAACAACATGAAACTGATCAGCAGCAATATGAAACAGATCAGCAGCAACATGATGGGATTTTTTTTCACAGTGATTATTCTGGTTAGATAATCATGAGTCTAACAGCCTCAGGGTAGAAGCTGTTCCTCAGTCTAGTGGTTCTACACTTAATGCTCCTCAGCCTCCTTCCTGAGGGGAGTGGGGC
>JARVGQ010000981.1:18064348-18080695 GCA_031762355.1 Hypsolebias martinsi | reverse complement strand
ATGGATGGATGGATGGATGGATGGATGGATGGATGGATGGATGGATGGATGGAAGATGTTTGTTTTTCAATGCTTGTCCAGCAGCATGTAGGAATCAGTCCATCCATCATCTTTACCAGCTTCTTCCTTTTCAGTTCATGGGGGTCACTGATGCCCATGTCCAGCAGTCACTGTGCGAGGGGCGGGGGACACCCTGGACTGGTCTCCAGTCCATCACAGGGACACATAATGAGACAAACAACCATTCACTCTTTCACTCACACCTAGGGACAATTTACAGTTACCAATCAGCCTAACATGCATGTTTTTGGTCTGTGCACCAGAGATAACCCATGCATGCACACAGAGAGAATGTGCAATCTTCACGCAGAATGACTTCCTGGACGGGATTCTACCCAGTGACTTTCTCGCTGAGAGGTGACAGCTCTACCAACTGCACCACCATGCCGTGCTTGTGTAGGAATCACTTGGACAAAAATAAAAGTGACTTTTAAGAACAAGGCTCAGAGTGTGAGAGACATGTATAAATAAAGAGACATGGTGAGGCAATGATTCATTTTTCAATCTTTTAGCTCCACATGGCAGTGTATATTTTATCATGGTAATTTACTCCAAATGCTCTTTTTAATCTCTGTTCAGACTCAGAGAGAGAGAGTCAGCCCTTAGTGAGTCAGGTCTTTTGCTTGTCTTGTGTTCTTTTAAAGTAAAGTACAGCTGAATAAGCAGTGACATCATTCCTTTTTATTATTATTTATTATCGTTCAAAACAAAGTCTGAAAAGTTTGATAAAGTGCAGCCCCCCCACCCAAAAAAAAACCATGAAACAGCACTTTCTGAACTATAATCATGTCATTACTTAATTATAACATGCTTAATAGGGATTTTTGTATAAATACATTGTAGATGATGTAAAGCTCACATGTAGAGCTTAATATTGTGCAGCTGCTTTGAAATAAGGCAGTGATGACACCCTCGGGGCTGTTCTCGCCTCTCTGTTCAATAGAAATTAGTTCCAGTTGGTCCATAAAAGTCACCAGATTTGTTGTTATTTGCTTCATTAAAAACTACAGAGTTGCTAAGCTGGCAACAAAGAAGAGAATGTGCCTGCAGCTTTAGAGGACCAAACGGAGCAGAATGATAAATGTGCAAAAAATATATATAAACACAGATGAGGAAGAAGAATCAGATTGTTAAAGATCGTGTTATAACATGTCTGCAGTGTTAGATACAGATTTGAATCAACATGCCTTATTATTATCAACATACAAGTCAATGTGTAATTTAGCTCTGTTTGGTATTTGAGATTTTAATAAAAGTTGCAAAGTTCTAAATTTGTGCACATTAACTAAAGGCATTTTCTTTTTTTTTTATTTTATGTTATTCTGCAAATAAAAATAATTTGGCTCAGAGCCAGCGATGACTGAGTTGTGTTGGCCTGAGATACTGATGTTAAGTTGTGGTTGGTGAACGCACAAGATGCTCTGCTTTCCATCTGACAGCTAGTTGACTTCAACTGGCAGTACTTTCAGATATGAAAACTGTGTGTGTTTAATGAAACACTATTTATAGTTCAAGTTCAAGTAGGCTTTTATTATCATTCGCATCACATGTGGTACATGAGGTGGAACAAAAATGTGTAGGCAGGGTCCCAGTTATAGAAGCCCTGAGAATATAAAATTCAAAAATTCAAATACTCAGTAGAATGAATCTCGATTATACATATATATTACCCGATCAAAATAGCTTTTGTTAGTATTATTATCTTTTGTATTTGTTTATGTTTTGTATTTTTGGTTTAGTTTTATTGACACGCCAATTTTGCTGTTTTTCTTTGTCAAGCAGTTTAGGTTACATTTGTGGTTGAAAAGTGCTTTATAAATAAAGTTGCGCTGAAAATGATACATTTGTCCCTCGCTACTTCGCCGGTTCATTTATCACCGTTTTTCAAAATAAGGTTGGACATGATACACAAATAAATGGCTGATTGATTGATTGATGAGCTGCACGATCGGCCTGAAATTTTTATTTAAAATGGATTATTCTAAATAATTTAGCACCTGTTGCACATTTGTGCAGCCCAGAGCTGCACAAAAAGCATCCTCCTGCACCTTTGTGCAGCCCACACTGCAGGATAAGCTTCCTGCTGCAGCTGATCAACTGTTCACCATGCAGAGCAGAGAAGTGGGCGTGGCCAAGAACGCTTGCAGGTGGCGAGCAGAGGAGGCAGGGAGCTGAAATTATGACATTCTGCGCTCTTTTAGAGCGTTTAGAGTTTAGAAACATTGTTTAGAATATTGCAAGAGTGTGGAAAGGGTTTAAAATGCCTTAATATATTTATATATAAATACAAAAATAAACTACTACTTACTACTTGTACTACTATTCCTACTTCGCGGTTTTTCGCTTATCGCAGGGCTTCAGGGTACGGATCCCCCACGATAAATGAGAACACTGTCATTTGCTTAACAAGCATTGATTGCATCATAAAGTTCAAGTTCAAGTGCAACTTTCTTCATTCGCATCACGTGGTATATGAGGTGGAATGAAATTGTGTGCTCAAGGTCGCAGTTACACCTAAAAATAGCAAATTATTAAAAAAAAAATATATATATATATATATTAACCCGGCCCTGTTTTGTATGTCTCCATCTTTAGTTTAGACTTAAAAAAAAAAAAAGATGAACTGAAATAAGTAAGTTTTTGATGAATGATTTAGGCAAAAATCAAATAAAACTAAATAAAAACTTGAGGAGAGAAGGTGCAAAGGTGTGCTATAATCAAACATTTGGTGCTCACTTATACAGAATGAACCTTTAGGTTTTTGGAGTCTGAATCAATCAGTGGGAGCAGAGCTGTGAGCTTCAAAAGCTAAAGGGAGCAGGTAAAGAGCAACGCAGTGAGATAAGTTAGACAGAAAAAACTTTTCGTTCCCGTTCCCGCTAGCAAATCCATCTATGTCCTCCCTGCACTGTCCCAAGCTGGCACGAGTATGACTCACTCCTGTTTCCTACATTTGACTTGGTAATTTCTGCTCCCCTACTGGAAACAAAAACTGCTCTGAAAACCAAAGGGGGATAATTATATCCTGCTCCCAGGCTTAACCAAAGATGAAGGACCCCTGTCCTGACCTCTGTTTGTACACGGCTGCCTGCAGGTGGGAAACAGCTACAAGAACATCTGGTGTGATGTAACTTTTATTATATAGAAAAAGTCACCATATTACTTCAAAATGAGTCATTTTTAAACATTTTTTAATCAATTAAAGCAATAATACATGTTAAGTTTGCGTACAGTTTATACAGAGGATTATAGACATTATATTGGCTGACACTAATCAGAAGCACATCTAATAAGCTCTGTAAAAATATTTTTGCATTTGTGTTAACTTTAATCAACCCAACTCAACCTTTATCTAGGACTACTTGTTGTGGAATCGACTGGGAGCTACGCTGGCGAATGGGGACCGCAGTGAGGAAGCGGTGGAGGCGTATACTAGAGCCCTCGAGCTGCATCCAGGGTTTATCAGGTCACGCTACAACCTGGGCATCAGCTGCATTAACTTAGGGGCACACAGGTGAGTCAGTTGGGACAATATGAGAACAGTTCTGTCCTGGTTTCGCACAATGGACCACATGCAACACATACGTTTAAGTTGTTTTAAGACAGGTGTTTGAACAAGAAGGAAATAATACAGAAACAAATGCATTTTGAAAATTTTATGATTCTATCATAAACACATTGTAAAAGGAGAATTAAAGACAAAATCTATATAATATGGTACATTGAAAAAATAGATTGAAATGTAAAATAATGAGATCAAGCCAAGAATAAAAGCCTTTTTTTAATTAGGATTTTGTAGCTTGAGCATTTGATATATTTTTGCATTTATTCTTATTTTTGGCATCTTCAGTCCTCCCAAGAGAGGATGTGTGTTTAACTCTACTTCCTTTCAAGAGATTAAAGAGATTTCTGTTTATTTTTTATGTGTGTGCATGAGTAACTCCCACACAAAACCGGTCTCACCCAGAGTAAGGTGAGGGGTCAAAGTTCGTCTACATGCCTTTGTAAAATCTGTGGCTCTAAAAGCTCTGGTGATGTAAGAACAACCCACAAGACTTGCTGGTGATCTACTGCAATAAATCCAATTTAGATCTGATCTAGCTAGTAACATGCAAGCAATATATTTTTTGTGTGTGTGAGCTTAGATGCTTTATTTAGAGATTATTCACAAAACATCATCTGATTCTTCAATTACTGTGCACAAACTATATTATCACTTGTCATTTTTTAACCCAGAGAGGCAGCCAGCAACTTCCTGACTGCTTTGAGTCTTCAGAGAAAAAGCCGGAGTCGCCAGCAGTCCCACCAGGTGATGTCCGGGAACATCTGGGCAGCTTTGCGGATAGCGTTATCCATGATGGACCAGCCTGAACTCTTCCAGGCTGCAAACATCGGTGACTTAGATCTTCTCATGCGAGCCTTTAACTTAGACATTTAAAAAAATTTTCAAAAAAGAGGAAGAGATGTTGAAGTCCCCCGATCACTCATTCCCCGATTTCTACCTGTAAGCCAAAAACCCAAAGTGCAAACGTGTGAGTTAACACACGTTAAACTCATAAATCAAACTAACTCCAATGGTCAAACCCTGTCACCTATTTTTGCCCAAATTCTTTTGGAGCAGTTCTGAGGGCCAGTTCTTCCAAGGGTTTGGACAAACTACTTCACGATGGAATTTGCACTGCAATTTGTGATTTCCCTAAAGAGCACAAAGGACGGGCAAAGATTGTCGGAGCAATGCCTTAGAGAACGCATCAATTAAAAACTACTCATCCAGTGGAAGTGGGGAGGGGTCAGGAGTGGCAGCCAGTTTTAAGACTCTCACAGAGAAGTCCTCACAAGCCATTTGCAGGAAAAATGCTGTTTTTGGAGAGGAGAACTGCAGATTCAGGATTGTTTCCTCCCGTCATACGGATGGAGTCAACGAGCAAACGTTGCAGGCTGCATCTCATAACCTGGAGCTCCGCTCTCTTCCTGGCTTCCTCTTCTGTCAGTGGAGCGTTACAGTATATTAAACTGCATAAATAAGCATTTTTTTAAAGGATACTTCTTTAAAACTAACATACTTGTAGATTTTTCCCTTTGCACTTCAGACAGTTAGACAACTTCCAAGAAATCCAAGTGGAATGTGCAACCCTTACGCAAGCCTTACTCCGATGCATGCATCCAATTTTATTTATTTACTATTTACAAGACAACAAAACAAAATAATGTAAAGCCATTTTCAGACTGGTTTTAATTTATCTACATAACGTCCTATTAACTTGTAACGTTACTGAGCCATTAATTTTGTTGTGTTATTTATTTTGCTCTTACCGCCAATGTTCTTGTTGTTCCTTTTAAGCTAACTGGCAGAGAAAAAAAAAACAATTCAAGAGAGAAAAACTGATTAGTTATATTTAATTTATCATATGAAATGTTAAAGGTATCCTTCTAACGCCTAATTCATTATTTTATTTCTGCTGAGTGCATTTTCTTTATTACAGCATAATAACATTAGATTTTAAAAAAAGATGGAGAAAACAGCAGCTTGGTGATTTTTTTCCTGCAGTTATTTGCATATATGTTGCACATTCAATGAAATCTGTTTGGCTCAGCCATCATGCATGATTTAAATATTTGCATAACGCTGCTCAAAATGTTGCACTTATTTATTTTGTCACATTAATATGCACCCATATAAAAAACAAACTGTTCTCCAGAATTTTATAAACTCTCATGCTTGAGTTAAAAAAAAATTTGCATGCTTTTTCATAAACATGCTTTTCAGCTTTCAATCACAGTTTCTAGTCTGAAAGTCATTGTGTAAACTGAACATCAAGTCCCCTTGCCATGCAGCAGAGTCACAGATAGATTATCTGCTGTACCCTACAGCTCAGCACTCTTTGGTTTTTATCAGGTGCGTTCACAGTCCAGGTGTGCTGCAGAAAGTGTCTTTTTATTGTTGGCTCCTATGCAAAAGGTCATGTTTCATGTTGCTATTCTGAATTGTCGGTTTTTCCTCGGTGGAGCAAAGGGAAGTGTTGATTCTGTGTGTTGAATGAATGCTATCAGGGGGGACCAGAGACCAGCACCAGGCCCATTCATCTATCAAATGGTGCAGCTGGGATGTCACCCTCTGTGTCAGAAGAGATGTTTCATCTGGGGACTGGAGGGAGAAGCAAATGCCATCCAGCTAAAGTGCTGCCTTTACATTTTATGAATCTCTGCCACCAAAAAAAAAAAGTGTTTGGCTGCAGCTGGATCTTCAAAAGTTACAGCTGTATATTTGGCTTAAATAATCTCATGTGCACTGACTTTGTCCTTTGAGAAGTAAGAAACCCCACAGCTGGTTGTGGTTGAAAAGGTGGCGCTAGGACCAGCAAGATGTTTTGTTAAAAGGTGTTCACTGCAACTATAAAATGTAACTTAAAAATGTTATTCTGAATCACATCAAATGCTGCAGTTTAAGTTTATTCCAGTCGTTGTCCAGATATGCAATTTTGAAATGTGGGTACATAATGTACACAAAAGACTTGGCTGAATTCCCCAAACCAACCTCGACTTTATGAGACTGGCACATTAGGCTGGCTGTAAACTCTATAGGTAAACAAATATGGTGGAAATAGACGAGTGTAGGATCAAGGACAAGACGTTTATGTAGAAATATAAAAAAGACTTGGCTGCTAAATAGAAAGGAGAAAGAGTAAGAAGGAAATATGTCAGTGATAAATATTGGGGATCAAGCTGTGCAGTGGAGCACTATTAAGACCTTTATACTTTTTGCACATTTTGCTAGGCCAGTAAGTTTAACTTTTTAACACTCAGAACGTTAATGTTAAATTTTAATTTATCTCCAGTTTGTGGTATGCTTGTAAGCTGTTTATAAACTAGCTAGTAGATTGCATTAGGACAGGCAAGGGTTGGCCCAGGGCTAGAATCTGGGCATTTTCTTTCTCCGTAATGTAAACCATCTATAGCTTAAGTCTTTGTGGTGTTGCACATCCAACTTCAGGCTTGACTTGACACACCTATTTGCATAGTTTATTCCACTAAGATGTGCATAGTAATGTACCAGTACATAAAACTGTCAGACTTCCTAATCCCAAGTGGCTCTTTTATGGACGTCACCGTTGTTCACCCGTTTCCTGTCACTTCAACTGTGTCCATGCAAGAAAACACGTGGTAGTTTGCAGCCATCCACATATTTTTTCCTACAAATGTTAAACTTAAAGACACATTAGCCATCAATGTGACAGAAAAATGTGCAAAAGTTTTTCTGTTGCTTTATGAATCTGTTTCAAACACTTTTTATGCCACTGCAATGAGCACCTTTGAAAAGATGACCAGCTACTGTAGACTGAGCATGCTCCGTGACCAACAAGTAGCAGATCAAGTAAACACTGAGACACTACACATTTATGTATCCCATTAGTAATGTGCATTTGAGTGAGACATGATATGAGGTGACAAATACAGCAAAGATCAATGTATGACTGGATTTATTAAGGTACTGCAGATTTTCATCAAATCTGTCTCAAGCTTTGATAAACAGTAAAATATTTTCAGCTGTTTTGAGTAACAGACTTACAGATAGTTTGACTAAACATCTGTCCCCAGGCTCCTAAGTTCACATTCTCTTAACACAGATCAGCGTTCATGATGTTTGGGTTTGAATTACTTATTTTGCACTCTGAAATTTAAAGATCAAGGTTGTCACTGATTGCTAGTGAAGAAAAAAGTTCACATTAGAAGTTTTTCCTCATTTTAGTGGATTATGATTTCCTTTTACATAAGGAGTTCATCATGAAACACTTTACCATCTCTGTCAGTTGTCAGACTTTGTTCACCTTAAGAAGGCAACTGCAGGCACCTTGAATATTTTGACCAGGTAGAGCAGAGTGGGGCTCTTAAGGTCTTTCTGATTACAGCAATGGAGAATGTGCAGAAAATAGTTTTGAAGATTATAGCATTTTCTTGTTTTAACCTAAAACGTGGCTATTAAGGCAATGGTTTCCAAAGCAGGTCTTTGCAAACAGCAAGTGAGGGGTTTTGAGATGCTATCCAGAAGTAAAAGAAAATTAAGAGATGGTTGCCAATATACTTTTTTTTAACAATTGTTATCAAATATAAAATAAACTGTGGTCATGAATAAATGAAAACATTTGAAAAGCTGTCAAGGTTTGTGCACTTTATCCAGCAAATTTGGGTTTGCAAGTTTCTGCCACTGGTATTTTGTGGGTTTAAAAATGAAAAGTTTGGAAAACACAGAATTTAACTTTTGAGATTTTTTTTTTTTAAGTGGCATTGTGTGGAATAGTTGTTGTTTACCCTGCAAAATACAACACTCAGCGCAATCTTAGTTTGGAGAATAATGGAAAAGTTTGAGCAGCGACGTAAAGCACCATATACTACAGCAGGTACTATCTAAATCATCTAAACTTTCACAGTACTTTTGGTAAATATTAGCACTTTTACACGTCATGATTTTTGTATAAAACGGCTACTACTTTCTTAAACAAAAAGTGTTTTATTCTACGCCCAATTGTATCTGGTCTGTAGATTGTCTGTGAATCAGCTGTCTGATGCCATAAGCTACAACTGATTGGTCACAAATGTCTACTAAAGTGCCTTTTCTGAAAAGACCAGAATGCCCATACAAGTCAGAATTACACCGAAAAAAGACGTAGTAACCTCAACTAATCGTTGGACTAGTAGTTTATGTTCACTGGCCACCTTTGATTGGCCAAGAGGTTAAAAATAAATAAACTACCATATTTTTCGGCCTATAAGGCGCACTTAAAATTCTTTAATTTTCTCAACACTTAAAATTCTTTAATTTTCTCAAAACTCAACAGTGAGCCTTATAATCTGGTGCACTTATATATCATTTCTGGTTGTGCTTACTGACCTCGAACCAGTTTTATCTGGTGCACAGCTCTCAGAAATCTGTCAAAATGAACTTGTTTCGCTTAATGCACCTTATAATCCGGTGCGCCTTATAGTTTGAAAAATGTGGCAAAACATAATAGCTGAACTGTAAAAATACTTAAAAACTTTCACTCAAACTGTTAAAACAATTTAAGCTCTGGTTGTTTTAGAAGGTGGGAATTCACTCTTCAGTGCTTCCAGCTGTTCTGAGTAGCTGTTAGCTTGATTCCCTTGCAGGAACATCTTGATTCTCCAAACATAGATTGCCCTGACTGCTTTCTACTGTGGGTAATGTGCTGGCTACCTATTAGTACTCTAATACAAAAAATACTAAAATGTTTACTACATGGTATTTAGATATTAGCTCTTGGTGGTCCTTTCAAAAACTGAGTTAGACCCATCCAAGTCAAACGTTTCATAAGCTTCTGTTTCTGACCCGAGTCTTGGACTATATGTACTAGTTAGGCATCCCATCGTGCATATCGATGACAAGCCTCCATCCACCTGCAGCTTTTCTTAGACATTTAATTGTTGAGAAAATTGGACTAGTTCTTCAAGCCAGTGTTTTCTATTTAAACTGCAGTCACTCTGTTCCCAGTTTGCCAGCCGTTCTTTGTGTCAAAAGAAACAGAAAACGTGATTAAAAATTCTTATCTGCTTTTCATTTTGCACGTCATGATTCTGTAAATGTGTTACTTTATAGAAAAAAAAGAAAAAAATAAGTATCTGGCTCAACATCTCAACTTCTTCAGTTTGTATCATTGCATATGAAGCTGAGATAAGACGCCTGTTAATGTTTTTTGTAGAACTACCTTCTCAGGTGAAATGACGTAGCTTAGCGCATGCTCCATGAGGAACAGCTGGCGGCTGACAGACAGCATGTTACACTTCTCTTCTGAAGCAATATTTACATTTGTATGCATGGCGGTGATTTCTTTTGCTACCACAAACATATACAATTAAGAAAATAGTGATGTTTCCTTGCAACATTTCCACCATGTACTGCAGCCTTGATGCTAAGAGATATGTAGTCAGTATTTATTCAGCACTAGTGTTTTTTTCCCCATACAACAGACAAGTATGCAGGTCTTAAATTAATATTTGCTGAAAAAGGAATAACATATTTTAGTTTCTGTCAATAATAATTAGACCTAAATGCTGGTATAAAGTTTTATTCTGTAGATATTTTGGAATTGCATCGTCTACAAATTGTTGACCACACTGGTGAATGCTGCTGTGACCCCAGACTGAACCTTTTTAACCATCACGTCATTCTTTAATGTTCAAAATACAACTAAAGAGAGGGTTTTTTTGTTTGTTTTTTTAAAACCTACTAGATCTACTAGTGGCTTCAGTACTTGGAAACTCACTCATGATGTGAGGAAATGTAATAAGAAATTATATAAAGATTTTTTTTTTCTCAGCTCTGTTTATGGTTCTGTGAAAAGCAAGAGGAAAACCATGCTTTCAAATAAATCATAAATACAAACAAAATACAGAATTAATTTATGGTATTGTTAAAAATAACATTTTCAATTATGGAAATAAAAAATGTCAAAATATTGTCCAATACAACTTTAAAAAGCTAAAAAGTTATTTACAAATCAACTGATCAATTATACTGAATTTAGTTGTATTTTGTTCATCTTTATGAATATGATTTATTTCATAGTAAATCTAGATTGTATTTTTTAATCTTTTGAAATGTAATGTATTTGTTTTTTGTTTTTTTTTTAACAGGGTGTTGATTATGTGTGTTTGTTTCTTTGCTGCAAAAGGTACCGGTAGTAAAACTATTTCTAAAATATATTTGTTTTTAGCCACTTCAAAGGTTGGGGTTCATGACCAATATTGATCAGTAATTTACATTTTCCTTACTCATTAAAATCAACACGTGTAACAACAATGTGTTCTAGTTTTTCAAATCATCATCCATGTATAAATAAAAATATATTTTGATGAAAGAAACTAGCAACTATATACTTTATTCACAGACGTTATTTATTGAAACACTACAGTAATGCTCATACTCTGCTGTATAATCACAACAAAAGCATTAGCACCTTTAAAATGTACATTATGAGAGCAACCTTTTAAAATAAACTGTTATATATTTTCTGTTCTTGTGTCTTTATTTTTCCAGTTATAGTATATAGTGAATGATGACACTTGCTCCTCACTTTACTTCACTTTTTTTATTTATTTTACACTCGTTAAAACGAGGCTCCAGCCTGTCAGTTTACTGACCAGCAACAACTTAATTAATGTATTTACCCTTTAATAATCAGAACTCTGTCACAAGTAGAATTTTGTTAATTACTGGGAGTTCTATACCATAAGATAAATATTCATCCAAAGGAGACCAATTTTGTCTTTTAATTAATTTTTTTTTTTTTTTTTTTTTTTACAAAAAACAATTAATCCAGATGAGTCATCAACAATAAACAAAATTGAACAACACAGATAAGGATAATTTGGAGATTAACTAGTTGGAAAAGTAGTAAGCTTATTACTAAAACAATAATGAAGAATCTGAACAATAATCAGTCAATGATTAATTCTTTTATGCAAGATAAAATTAAATCTTTGAGCAGGGATTATTTTGTCTTTTATACAGGCATTAATTTCATTTAACCTTTATTTATACAAGTTAGTCTTGTTGAGTCTCGAGGACTCATTTACAAGAGACCTGCTTTAAACAAAGAGCACAAATGGCAACAGTAGACAATCATAAAAAAGCAAATAAAATGAAAAATGGAAGAAATTATATAAAAATTAAACAAAAACAGCTACATTGACAAAATTTCACAATTTGATAATTTCCTTCAGAATTTGGTTGAGAGGTTATTTTAGTTTGACCAGATCAAGTCATTTATTATCACATCAAGCCAGGAAATGATATATCAAGTTGCATCAGCTAAAATGGCATAACCAGAGCAAAGATGCATCATGTCATCAGGCTTCAGCTCCTTACCGGGTCTGTTTGAGGGCTGGGTTCACTCGTCTTTTCGGGGTTCTGCTGGTAGATCAGACCAGGATTCACCGACTAACCAGACACTGCCCAGGGTGAAAGTCACTGTGACTGTTTCAGGGGTCGGTGTCTCAGCTGATGAGAAGGTGTGCAGGCGATAAGACGTCCATCAGTTGGCTTAGACCAAAACCTGAGTCTTGCAGTGAGAAAAACAACGCTTCATCTACGGTACTTACTTGAAACTTCTACTTTGCTTCTAACAAAATTTGTAACTGAGCAAACCTGTTGTTTTCTTTACCCTGGAATAAACGAAAGACGTCAGACGAACACATGGAGAAAACGGACAGAATGAAAAGTGTCACACAAAGAAACTTTCTGTGAACCATCAGCTCTGTGTTCAGGGCAGGGCTATTCAACAAACTCCTCAGGGGGCCACGGTTTCTGAAAAACAGCAGCTCAAGGGACGAACATCCAACAATTAAAGTCATTCAGTAAATAAACCAATTTTACAATGATCTGACTTTTACCTTTTAAATTTATTTGATTGCATTGAATCATAAACACAAGAACAAGAACCCAAACCCAGAAACAAAACTTTTTTTTTTTAAATGAAGTCATTGGTGGGCCAGATTGAAGTTACCCATAGGCCGAAAATGGCCCGCGGGCCATCAGTTGAATAGCCCTGGTTTAGGAGAACTCTCAAATATTATGACTCCTCTCTGACGTTGCAGATTCTGGCTTAAAAACACACACAGGTGTCTTTCAAGAAAGTTATTTTCTGAAAAAACAGAACAGAGAAACAGAATATTTCACATTTCATTATGACTGAAACAATAATAAGCATCATTCATGTTCACAGCCATCATAATCAAAAACAAACTTCATTAATGGTTTAGTTTTTCTTTCTTAAAAGTATAAAAAAGTAAACAGTCAGACTGTAGCTGAGTCCAAGGACAGTGAATGTGTGAAAACGGACATTATTCAAGTCAAAAGTAACTTTAAACAAAAGTTCTTGTAGAAAACTAAAAGGTCAGAGGTCATAGTCAGCAGAGTACATCTTCATGCAACACGTCCAGAGGGACTGACTTATCTTTTTTTTTTTTTTTTTAAAGATTTTTCTACCTGGATTATTGAGGATGCATCAGGATACTTCATGCAACACGGTTTAATTAAAACAAGGTCGGCAGTGAAACCATAAAATGAATATCAAGCAAGGCAAAAACTTCAACAAAGGTGTAGTTTATTAAATTAACCAAACATTACAAAGTAAACAGTGCCACTGGACTGCCCTGACTGTAGAACCACGTACACATGAAGCCATATTCGGACTGGAGCCAACAACAAGAACGTTCCTTCAGGAACTCTAATGAAAACCAAAGAAGTGGCACTAATTTGTTAGCAAAAAAAGGCATCAGAGGAAACACAAATGAAGATTTTTGACATTTAGGTAAATGAAAAAATAAATAAATGAGCAAAAGTATCTTTGTTTAATCCAAGTAACCAAATGTCAAAGTTTAGTGCACATGCTGACAAATTGAACCAAAATGTCTGAATGGGGGAAAAAGGAAGAAACCAAGAAGGGGAAGCTGAAAACGATACAAAAGACAATACAGTATAACCAGGAGGATGAGGAAACCACATGAAACGATTTTCACACCATGTGTGGACACATTTATGACGAACATCGCTGCACGACACTGAAAAGAAGCTGCTGCTGATGAGCAGCAGAAACACAAATCTTGCATAGACTTTTCGTATTCCCCGCTGCATAGACAAGACACCGCAGCTGTTTATGAGGTGGTAGAGATTCAACAGAGGTGTAGATTTGCTCAGGCATAGTATTGTTAAAGCAGAAATGAGGATTTATCGTGTAAAATGGATATTTATCTGAATGTCTGTAAGAAAAGAAAACGTCAGACCATTATTTGTTTTTGTTCATCTTCCAGCTACAACAATTTTCCCTTGTCTTCTTTTAATTCTTATGAAATGTCTATTTTACGCCGGCAGGGCTGGATTCTTGATACCTTGGTACTCTTTTGATGCAGCAAGCAAAACAAGTTTAAAGTCCAATCCCATGTAGCGAGGTGTAAATACAAACATCTGAACCACAACACTGAGAAGATTTACAGTCTCCTCTAACAAACAGTGTTAAATACATCCGGAATGCTGTGGATATCCTGCATAGACAGTACAGAGCTGGTAGATAAGTCCAGCGTAGGGTTTTAAAGACTGAAACAGTGACTAGTTTTTGACTAACAAAGCTGAAGAGGAGGTTCTGTTTGGAACAAGCACCAGTTTTACATTCAGTAATGCATGGGGTGTGTTGGAGTGGAGATGCATTCAGTAGTTCAGATTTTAATCATCCTGTTGGTTTAAGAGTGGATTTGGTTGCAGCGTGTATTGCTCCACATGTGGAAACTGTTCAAAGTAACAAATGGACCAACGGTCCTAAAAAATGGCAACGATTAGAGAAACACATTTATTTTGCCTTTCGGGGTCACAGTCTGAATCTGCCAGGGTGATAAAGGAACCAAACGGCGGCGGCAGCAGGTGCAGCCAAGTTAAAGTGTGCCAAGAATGCAAATATTTTGCAATTTTGATGAAAATAATGACTTTTTAGAACAGTTCTCTGCAGGATAGAGAACGTGCATATCAAGGTGCAGTGCTGACTAAACAGTCACTGTTCAACAGGCCAACACAAAAATGCTAAAATGAAGCATCAGATTCAACAGTAGTCTGTTACGAAGCACTGAAATTTAAATGAGAATATCACATTTACTTGCGTATAGTGGTAAATACACGAGTTAAAGTTCAATTTCACTGCAACGGGTGCAGAATATACTTTCATTAGTCACAAAGTGCGTTTGGGAAGAAAATACTAAATCTATGTTTGTAACTCAGTCAGTGCATCAAATAAGGAACTTTCTGATTGAAAGTGAAAAACTTGCACTTTTTTATATAATGGAGAATACTGGGGCAGTATTGAGCTCTCATTCAACCAGTAATACTATACTTACATCTTTTTTTTTTTTTTCAAACCTTCCAGTTGTAGTAACATTTTATCATTTTAGTACTGAATCATAACTTTTTAGTTCTTCCGTTACGTCAAAGAACATTCACTGTAAAGTAAAATGTAAAGCCACCAATGGCACACTGATTCTTCGTCTGTTGCTGCAGTTTGTGAGCAGTTTGGGGCCGGCAGTGCAGCACCGCCATCTCAATATACATTTATAAAATGTAGCACTTTTTGAAAGTACGGCACAGGAGCTGAAGGCAGAGAGGAGAAACATCCTCGTCTGATATGTTGGTTTACAGAAAACCCCAGAAACAGAGATTGCACACATGCCTCAGTACCTACACGTGTTTTTTTTTTTTTTTTTTTAGATAAACACTGAAATATACATTTAAAGCATAAACACAACGAATGCATATTAAAGCACGTCGCCTTCCCTTTCTGACCAGAGTTCCTGGTTGCTCTGGTTTGAGATCTTGATAAGGCAAAGCAGCTGGTCTGTGAGGTTTCTTCCATAGTTTTCACTGTTGTCACAGTCATCTGTCAAGTCAGTCCTCTGGCTGAAAGACAGGTTGTAAAAGATGCAGGGGTGGGGGCGATGGGGTGGGGGGTGACTTTAACTGCTAGAAAGTCGACGGTAAAAGTAGATGTAGCCCAAGTCTTTTGGAGGCCTTTCTGACAAACACACTTTGTGGTCGTTGTAGATCACCCATCTGCAGAAAGAAAAGGTTTTAAAAAGGTACTTATATACAGTATATATATATATATATTTTTTTTTTTTTTTGGTTGAGAAATCATATTTAAATGCATTTTTTTAAGTAAAATATACTTTTCCACACAGATGAGTTCAGGAACATGAAACAGTTATTAAAACATTTTTTGTGTGACTATCAAGGAGGTCTGGATGTTGTCAGTGTTGTTAAACAGATAAAATCAAAATATTACAATTTATGGAAGTGTCTGCACCTCACCTTCCTTCCTTTTTGATGTGACAAACATAATGTCCAGACATTGTGGATGCTCCCATGTGGCTGATGAAGGCAAAGAGTTCATATCCTAAAATAGGAAGACCGACAAAAATAGAATAAGCTACAAACTAACAGATCGCTGTTACGCTCTATAAATGAACAACTGTTTTTTACAAGTGCTGTCAGAATCAGATATAGTGAAAGAAAACCAAATAGGCACTTTAATCAGTATTTGTCCGTTTTAACAGTGTACTTCTCAAAAAACAAGACATAAACACACTTGTTAAAGACAATAGCCCCAATAAAAAGCTTTATAAAGATGATAATCAGTAATTAAAATTATTTTTATTGAATCTGATAACTCTCAATCTGGTCATCTGGACAGTTTCTTTTTAGTAGAAACGTTTCACCCTCACTCCAGAGGGCTT
>JARVGQ010000981.1:17984224-18006661 GCA_031762355.1 Hypsolebias martinsi | reverse complement strand
ATTTTTGACCGATTTCTATAAAAAAGACAACGTAAGGTGTGATGACGTCACCGGGTGCCGTTCGTAAGTCCGAGTTGCCGTAACTCGAGACCGCCGTAAGTCGAGGACTACCTGTACTCTGTACGTTATTGTTCATGGGATAGTTTTGTATTGTTTAAAAAATGAACAAATAAACTAAACTAAAATAAGATTTTTAAACATTCTGTTTTTGCGTATTCTAGATCATTTAACTAGAATAAACCAGATTATAAAAGTATAGGAGTATATTCCAAAGCCAAATAACAAATATTGTTTTTGTGACAGTACCAAACAGTGAGGGATAAACTTAGTTCATTATCAAGGACAGCTGTGAGATTCTGAAACAAATATTTCGTTAGGAAATTATGAGCAATCTGCAGAATGACACTGCTGTAAATTAAGATAAAGAGGGACTTGAATTCTTTTAAAACAAGGACACTTGAAAGGAAAGCTTATAATGAGGTTTTGAAAAGCTTGCATGTAAAGTCTACAGGTACCATTCCAGTCCAATTACCAATGAACACAAATTTTTAACTACTTGCTGAACTTGCGTTACAGACTCCTATAAACATCTGTGTCAACTGACCACGTGTTGTATGTGTTACCTACAACTTGTAATGAATTTAACTTCCAAATCACATTTTCACGTTTAAGCACATTCAGCACAGAAAATGAAAAACTGTAAAACTTTTACATCAACTATACTCACTCATGCCATTTTTTAGTGGAGACATGACCTCCATGTTCTCTCTGGGAACCCTCAGCTGATTGGTGTCTATATAGTAGGTGGTGCCACTCTGCTTGCCCTTGTCACCGTCTGTCTCCATGGGAGTGCTTCCATCCTCCCGATCAATAGTCACACCTATCACTGTGGGGAAGTCCGCCTTATTAAAGCAAAACAAAACAACACAATGCAGGTTATAGCACATTCAAACAAACCCTATTTTATTGTCAAATCAATAAAAACTGGTGCCCAACTCATCATTATCCCAAACAGTGAATAAAGAAATTCTCAATTTTTCTGAAACATTTGTGACACATAAAAACAAACGTTTCTGACTTATATTATGACACGCTCTAAAAATTCCTTGAAAACTCTAGAAATTACCTAAATTTAATCTGCCTTAACCTATCTATCATGTGAAAACTGCTTGTGCCTTCCTACTTAAACCAACAGGAACTTCTACAAAGTAAAAAATAAATAAATAAATAACAGCATCTTATAGAAAAAAACAAAACACTTATTTGTGAGTTGTTATTATTATTATTTTTTTTACAAATACTAATAAGAATGTATTGTACTATAAGTCAACAGTATCTGACATTTTTCTTAATTCTCAACATCAAAATCCCAAGCCTATAAAACACACAACTCTAAACCAATGAAGTCTTCTGAAATGATCTGAACTCAATTAATGCTGTCTGTCTCTTGAGTGATGGCCCTCATATTCTGACATCAGTGTTGCCCTCAAAGGAAAAATGAAAACACTCAGAGGAAGAAAAGACACATTGTTAATCAGGTCATTTGGTTGATCTACTTACTTTAGGGCAGTCTTCTCCTGCATAGCCAGCTCTAACAGAATAGGAGCCAATGTCGAACACCAAAGCTCCCACCTCATCTACAAAACGAGACAAGTCTGTGATTTTGACTTACTTTGTGAACTGAACTTGTATAATTGTTAAAGTCTAGGCTCTGGCAAACAAGACTTAGTGAAACTAATTAGAGTTTGACATGATCCATAATTTTTGCTTTAAGGGTTAAATACATGTAATGATGCAATACATTTGAATTGTTGCTAGAAATGAGAACATACACTTCTTAATGCACACTCTTGAATATTATAATTAAAAACAATATTTTTTACTAGTGATTGTAGTTCGAGTTGTGGTCAATTGAAATGAGGCTTTCACTGACTGATGATAAATGAAATTAAGATGGACACTGACTTTTTTCCAGAAACATACTGTAACAAAGAAACAATAAAGGAAACATAATATATCCAACCCTGAACTGTTGAATACTGTGTCAGCATAAGTACAATGGTTCTGCATTGTGCACTGTGACTTAATAATGAACTTTAACTCGTACATTTCCCCCATTTAATCAAAAATATTAATCTGCAACATGCCATTGGATGTTTTGTCATCATTACGCACACAATTCAAATCTTATTTCTGTTATTTTTACATATTCTCCTGCTGACCATTTTCCTATGATATATCCACTTAGTCACGACGTAAACAAAAGTTTTACAACTTAACTATCTCGTTTTTCAGTCAGTTACAGTGAGGTAATTAAAAACACGTTAGCTAACATTTAATAAGCCAGGCTTATTAAATGTTAGCTAACGTGTTTTTGGGCAGATAGCCCACATTCATTCATTTCCTTCAGCGCCCGCTGCTCGTTTTATTTATGACTGTCAAAGAAGAGCTGCAGCCTCACTACAGGCTCACACTGATAACACATCGCTGATATTCATTAACTTGTGATGACTCAAATGCGATGAGTAACCCGTCTTTGGTTTAATGTGAAGCTAACCGTTAGCCCGGCTAGCGTAGAGAACTACAAAGCCGGCTAAGCTAAGAAGCGTCAAGCGTGGTCTACAGTTTACGTTTATTAAAACAAGATGTCTCACTCACCGCCTCCGTACACCCCGCCACTCATTCTAGAAGTATTAACAGCACCTTTCACAAGAGAAGTTAATTGAGCAGACAGTCTCTAAATGCCTGATCACAACAAAAGAAAATTGCTTACGCGGATCAATCTAACTTAGCCAGGCGCCACAGAGTGACGTCTCTGCTGTCCAATCAGAATGAAGCAAGCAGACGTACATCCGCTCAGTAATTCCTACCTCTTCCTGCTTCTGACTGGACGTGGCCTTGCCGAATTCATACCTGTGTGAGTTAAAACCCCGATTATGAGGGTCATCAACTTATTTTATAAGATTGTAAACTAATGTGCAGACACAGTAAGTGCATGTTTTACTGCGGCACGGTGGGATTAAAGTGTACCAGGTGTGATCCGTAAGTCTCGGTCGTGACGTTAGTTTTAACAGGCTGAGCTGAGCTACCATCCATGATGTCGCCACATGACCTGGTGCAAAATTAGCAACACTTCCACACGTGTTGTAGTTTGGAATAAGCAAACACTAAAACAGTCTAGAAGCTAACGTCGTGAAATTAACACTTATAGTTAAAATGTCGATGTTAAGAGTCAATTGGATTGCATTAAGTACAGTACACAAATTTGGACTTATTGCGCAAGCGCATTGGTGAACAGAGTAAACAGCTGTGATTGACAGGTGTAGGTTCATACCTTGGTGGCGTTTTCTTACTCAAATTTATTTATAAAAAATGTGACCATCTGTTACTGTAAGTGTATAATTTAATTTACTTTTCAACACGTTTTATGAAGTTTTATATTAAGACATAATCTGTTTGTCTTAACTTACTACTACCTAAAGGTGCATTTGAATTTTTGAAACGCATGTCATACCATCTAAAGTGATTTTTATGTTTATTTTCATTTATCATTATATTAAATGAATGTAAGCTATAATTAATTGCATTTTAATGGCAGAAGCTAGAGCCGGGTAATGTTTATATTTTTGTATCATAAAGTATATTGCTATTACTCAAATCTAAAATTGTTCCAATGATTAATATGCAGATATGTACACTTTAATTAGATTTTTTTCATAAACGATTGGAAGTTTTTGAAGACTTTTATTTTGTGTGGAGATCTGTCACAGTGCAAAATACAGAACCAACTAGTATTCCTGAATACTAACATGTTCAATTAATTTTCATCTTTGTTTCCAGCATCCATGCAGCGCTGCCTGACTCTATCTCTTGCTCAGCACAGCAGGCTCATTTTAAAAAATAAATTTGGAAGTGTCTACTGCCAGCGCTCAGCTGCCATGTCAAGTCTTCTTATCAACCAGCCCAAATACTCATGGCTGAAAGAGCTGGGTTTGTCTGAAAACAACCCTGGTGTTTACAATGGGACCTGGGGAGGCAGTGGGGAAGTTGTCACATCTCACTGTCCTGCTAACAACGAGCCAATTGCCAGAGTTACTCAAGCCACTTTAGCAGAATATGAAGAAACCGTCCAGAAAACGAGGGAGGCCTGGAAGGTGTGGGCAGATATTCCAGCTCCAAAAAGAGGGGAAATTGTGAGGCAGATTGGGGATGCACTAAGAAAAAAGATTAAAGCACTTGGAAGTCTGGTGTCTCTAGAAATGGGCAAGATCTATGTTGAGGGAGTAGGTGAAGTTCAGGAGTATGTTGATGTCTGTGATTATGCCGTTGGTCTGTCTAGAATGATTGGCGGCCCTATTCTTCCTTCAGAAAGGCCAGGGCATGCGCTCCTCGAGCAGTGGAACCCAGTTGGTCTCGTTGGCATCATCACTGCCTTTAACTTCCCTGTAGCCGTCTATGGCTGGAACAACGCTATAGCGCTGACTTGTGGCAATGTCTGCCTTTGGAAAGGTGCCCCAACCACTCCGCTCACAAGTGTCGCAGTTACCAAAATTGTGGCAGAGGTGCTGGAGCAGAACAACCTGCCAGGAGCAATCTGCTCCATGACCTGTGGGGGTGCTGATATCGGCACTGCTATGGCAAAGGATGAGCGAGTGGATCTGCTGTCTTTCACCGGCAGCACCCATGTTGGGAAGCTCGTGGCCATGATGGTGCAGGAGAGGTTTGGACGCAAGCTTTTGGAGCTTGGTGGAAACAATGCCATCATTGTGTTTGAGGATGCTGACCTGAGCCTAGTGGTGCCCTCCGCTGTCTTTGCTTCTGCGGGAACTGCTGGTCAACGCTGCACCACAACTAGGAGGCTGATGTTGCATGAAAGTGTCCATGACACAGTGGTCGAGCGGATAGCCAAGGCCTACAAACAAATTCGCATTGGAGATCCCTGGGACCCTAACACCCTCTATGGTCCTCTGCACACCAAACAAGCTGTGGAGCAGTATTTGGCTGCTGTTGAGCAGGCCAAGCAGCAGGGTGGCACTGTGGTTTGGGGAGGAAAGGTGATGGATCGTCCCGGAAACTACGTGGAACCCACTATCATTACAGGACTGGCTCATGATGCACCCATTGTTCATACCGAAACCTTCGTCCCCATCCTCTACGTCCTAAAATTCAAAACAGAAGAGGAGGCATTTGCATGGAACAACGAGGTCAAGCAGGGTCTGTCCAGCAGCATCTTCACCAAAGATATGGGGAGGGTTTTCCGTTGGCTGGGGCCCAAAGGATCTGACTGTGGCATTGTGAATGTCAACATTCCCACCAGTGGAGCTGAAATTGGAGGAGCTTTTGGTGGAGAAAAACACACAGGTGGTGGAAGGGAGTCAGGCAGTGACTCTTGGAAGCAGTACATGAGGCGCTCAACGTGCACAATAAACTACAGCAAAGATCTTCCACTGGCCCAGGGCATCAAGTTTGAGTGAAGCTGTCAAAAATCTTATGTTCAAGCTCCAATGATGAAGGGCAACACTAAATATTTTTAGTTGTTGCATCGTAGAACAACAACGATTTTGTCGTTACATCTTTACTAAAATAGGTCTGTTTCAATTAACATTTACAAATAATTTCAGATTTATTTAGTTGTAATTGTAGTTCTGTATTTAAAATCTTTAAATATGTTTTGTCCTAATGGTCAAATCTTGTTCCTACAAAATATCTGAACACTTTTCTACAAGCACTTAAAATTAAGCTTGTGAGCTTGATGACTGTATCTGATACTTTATACTGTAATTCATAAATCCCACTTTTTTTTTTTTAAATAAAGCTGTAATGGACAATATTTCTTGACATGCTGCCTGTATGTTTTTTAAAGGTACTTGAAACACTGGCTGCACCCTGACAACTGGCTTCAAAACCTTCATAAAGAAACGAACTTAATTAAATAAAAAGGCAATGTGCTGACATGGGCTTTGTCTTTTTTTCCCAACAGTCACAGAAGGAGTTTTGGCGTGTATGATTGCTGAGTAGCTTCTTAAGTTTATGATTTTCCACATAATTATCGGAAATAGATGATTCAGTCAGACACGTTTCATTGCCATAATTGATGTGGATTTTCAAATCAAATGATTGAACAGATCTCAAAATTGCAATATTGTGACATAAAAACTTAACACATTTTTTTGAAGCACCAGTAATTAAAAACAGGAAAGTTTTATAAATGTGTTGCATTTAACTATAGTTTGTCACATTTTGTTTGAGCTTGTTAGATTAAAAGTGGTCAGAGCTGATTGCAGTGGGGAAAACAGTAACATTTGTTCCTATTTCAGAGTTTAAATAGTTTGTTGATATCATTGCATATTATTAAATTGCAGGCCTGTAGTGGATGTTGTGCCTCCAACTATTACCCGTACCCAAAGAAAACCCACGCATGCACGAACAGAACTTGCAAACTCCACCCAGAAAGGCTGGGATTTTCACCGGCAACCTGCTCACTGAGAGGCGGCAGCTCTACCAACTGCGCCCCCAGTGAACTGAAAACGTTCAGGTTAAACTTTTGTCAATTTTTGAAGCTCAACATCAATTAATCCCTTTGAAGTAGGTCCATGTGATATTGTTGTTTGCCTTTTTCATGACATAGAAAATTTAGGGTAATATGAAATGTATACTGGTTTTATTGATATCGCTTCATTTTTTAAAAATGGAACAAATTCTGCAAATCAAAAAGTAGTTCGCGTTTGGGGTATTTTGTTAAAGACTTGCTGGGTTGATCGTCTAGCAGTTGTATAAGTCGCACTGTTCACGTGACCTCTAATGTAATGGTATTAAAAAGCAGTGGTGGAGAAAGTACACAAACACTGTACTTAAGTAAAAGTACAAATAAACAGACAAAAATGTAGTGGAGTAAAAGTACCCACATTTAATTCTACTTAAGTAAAGTACAGATACGTGAAAAATGTACTTAAGTACAGTAACAAAGTATTTGTACTTAGTTACATCCCACCACTGTTAAAAAGACTTCAGCTCTGTCCCTTTAATAAAAAATACTACTCCATCTGTTCCTGTCCTGCCCCACCCTCCACCTCCTCCGTTTGCTCACCCACCCACTCAGCAGCGTTCCTCTCATACTCTACCTTTCTCCATTTACTGCCTCTCTGAGCAGCATCTCTGCTGAAGGGAAGAACTGAAACCACAGCACTGAGTGCGACTCATAATCCATGCCATTTAGGACATATGCAGAAAACGCCCACGTCCTCTGCTGCTCATCTGCACTGGAGAAAGGTAGAAAAGCCTTTACATGTTTTATCATTATTAATTCAAAATGTTGCTGCATTAGATTGCTTATTTTCTGCCACGCCGTTTCAAACACCAAACTTTAAACATTTCTGTAAAAGCAACATTTTGATTAACTATTAGGTTCTGACATCTTTATGAAAAGCATCATTTTATTAAAAGTGTGGAGCAAAAAACTGCCCAAATAAAATAAGAAATAGTAGCTGCTGTTTGTCAAATTAATCTATTTTTAAAGGCTAATGTTTGGCTTTCAGGGGGGTGGGAGGTAATACCTTTGTCTTACCTTGTGTTTACAACCTGCAGAGCACCCAAATGTCAAGTAAAAATAATTATGGGCTTATAGTAATAAATTAATGATCATCTGGTATCATAGCGGTGCAGCTGGGACGGGAGGTATTTGAAGAGAGTGACATTAACACACCAGGGTTGTTCCGCACTGCCTTGTGTGGTTTTTTTTTTAATTATTTTATATATATTTTTCCCTCTCCATGCATAACTTGTGCAATTGCCTTTAGGAAACAAATTATGTGATTTATGCTTGTTGCACTCATGTTCTACAGAAGTGTATGGGATTCCCCTATTCTTTTACACATTTCCTCTTTAGCTTCTCCTTTTGGAAAATTCAAAATTAGGTTTTGATTTGTGCATCACCTATATATGTTTTACAATAATTTAATATTGTTTGTGTATAAAGACCTCAGGTCTGCAGCCTGAGATAATTGAATCAATTTTTATCATAATAAATTCATATCCATTAGGTGTCTGTGGCTATAAAGTCCCTGAAGCAAACCTGACTTGGTGTCTTGCAGCATCACTGAAACTTTGAGGACTCTTCTTGTTCCTCGTGGACGCACATTTTTGCTAAGATTGTTAACAAACTCAAAAAGACCAAGTTAAAGGCCTGCTAGGCTAAATGAAAACTCTCATTAAAGTAAATTAAAACTTTTGTCTAAATTGCACAGCAATGTTAAAAAAAATAGGCAAAACTTATACCTAGTTTTTGGTACATTGGTTTTTGAATTTTTTTGTAACATTTGGTCACAATGCAAGGATTTAAATATTTCTTGTAGTAATTTTATAGATCATTGAAATTTCTGGTAATTCTTGGCCTATTTTAACTGTAGTGCACTTAAGCTTTGTTAGAGAAAATTTTCCAATTCATCTTTGGGTTTGAGAGATTTAAACATGATTAATCACTGGATAATATGAAAAGGTGGATACTTTATTTTCTTTCTAACATTTTTAGCCTTTAAATAAGAAAAGATCAGAAGCACAACATAAAAAAACTGGCATTAAATCTCAGTAAAGTTGCCAGAATGCATCCTTCTGGTAAGACAGTTACACTTATTCAAATACAAGCACCAAGTTTGTTTCTGTGAGGATGAATGTTACTGAGCTTTATTCTGCTGAAACACTCATAATCTTGACTCTGAATCTTAGTTTTGTGTCACTCTACGTCTATGATTTCTTCACTTAATTGGTACCATAGCAGTGGACGATACACACAATTGCATTGCATTGAAAAAGGCATAAGGCTCCTTTTGTCAGTGGAGAATGATTAATGAATTGCTGAAATCTTTTGACTAAATCTTTGTTTTTATGCCTCTTTTTCAGAAGCTGTGTCTTTCATGCCTTATATATAGTGTTTTTGGTTTGATTTGAGCTGAAACAACACTTCTGTATCAATTTTAAGCTTTTTCCATGTGTGCATCAACATTAACAACTTTCTATTTATCGAGGTTTCATTATGAAGCCTGATAACAAACTTAAAAAACAAGGATGGACTGTTGCACTTATTTTGCTTTTAAATAATATAATTTCTGATGTTGCATAGGCTAACAGCTTTATCAAGTCTCAGTTTTTACCTGTTTTAACATTCATAAAATAATGTTGCGTTATTTCCTATTAAGAACAAGAGAAAGAGCTGTGTTAGTTACAAAATGTATGGTAGTTTCTCATGAATGTTTGACTCAAAATGAACCATTTCTCGTGGACCAGGCTCCAGATCTGCCAGTCATGAGATAAAACCCTGAACCTGTCAACATCTATTTTCCTCATCACAGAGAAATGGAGGAGGTGAAGGGGTCGGGAGCTCAGCAAGGCACGCATATTTCAAGTCACTTTGCACACTTGAAGAGGATTTTTTTCTTCTTCAGTAATCCATTATGCATAGCAGCTTCGGCTCTCCCTGGTATTTCTCCTACCTTCTTGACGTCAGTTGCCATTTGTGAGGGTTACTCTGGCAACGGCCAGCCTCCCTGGGAGATGTCTGGTGGATAAGACAGCCCAGATAAAGCCTTTTAAGGTTCTACTGTTGCAGCATCTTTTAATTGCCTTTGATACAGTGGAAGCATTACATGAAGCTTGTCATGGAATATCCCCTCATGGGGACAAAAATTGGAGACATGCAGATAAAAATGTGAATTGGAGAAGCTGCTTCCGGTTGATGTCCCTTTATCTTCATTTGATTGGATCAGTAAAACTAAACTGGGTATGATGGATCTATTTCTGAGCATGCTGCCCTTTGCTTACACAAAAGAAAACAACATGCTAACAATGTGGAATTGTAGGGGCAATCTAATATATTTAAACAAAATTCATCAGCTTGACATGCATCAATAAAAGGCTTTAATAATGTTACATAATACAAAAACATTACAAACATGTTTAAGCAAACTAGTATGTCCATTTTGCAAATTCACTGTGAACCCAGCTGGAGATTTTTATTTATTTTTTTTGCATTCATGCAAATACATCAGCTGGATAAAGAAAAACGACAGCAACTTGTTGACGGGAAAACACCGTAATATTCAAATCGTGTCATGTAAATGTGCATGGACTCTGCTGTTAGTTGAATTTGCATCAATGAAAAATTGCCTCACACAGAGTTGTGCCACTTAATTCAATGGCTGCTCCCATCTCCATGATGCTATTTATAGTCTCGCCGACGTATGTGCCTTTCTTTTTTTTTCACACACCAGGCTATTGATGTGCTATTTTTACAGTGTCAGTTTGCTCCCTCCTCTCCCTCTTAGTTGCCAAGCAATAGACTCGGGGAACCTGATTGGCCAAGGATTTGCTTCGGGACATGCTGACTGTGACTCTCAGCTGGCTAATGATTTTGGTCTTTCTGCTCACTAGAGCCAGAGAGCACCGGGCTTGGCATCTTCTGATGTGCATATTTTATACAAGTAATTTTATTTTACAGTATAGATGTATGTAGCAGGATGCTAGAAATTTACAATAACATTCACTGTCTCAAGTGCACCATAGTTGTGACCACATTGTAATTAAATTACAGTACTTGCGTTGTAATTAGTACAATTTATCAGTAATCTCAGGTAAGATCAACCTAAAATGTAAATGTATGGTAAATGGACTGCACTTGTATAGCACTTTTCTACATTAACAAGATACTCAAAGTGCTTTACACTAATCTGTGCCCTCATTTACCCATTTATACAGCACTCCACTACATCTGTACAAAGAATAACCAGTGTTTTTTCACATTCGTACACCAATGGGACACATCGGAGGCAATGAGGAGTTCAGTGTCTTGCCCAGGGACACTTTGACACGTGACTTTTGGTGGAATTGAACCCTCAGCTCTTGCACTGACAGCTCTAACCACTCATCCACAGTCGCCCCATAATTTATAAACACAGATTGCTTTAAAAACATTTTATCACAAAAAAAAAAAAATTACTGGTAAAAACTGATTTAAGTATTGTGCATAGATCCTTACAAAAGAAACAAACTTTTTTTTTTTACTTTTAAACACTTTAAAACCAACCATTATATTCATTTTATGGTGTCTATCAACTACGATAACTGTTTTTTTTTTTTTTGTTTTTGTTTTTTGTCTTGAACTTTTTTTTTGAAGTATGATAATTGCAAAAGCAGAAACCAGAATCCCACTTGTACTAATGGCAAACCAACAGCACATGCCTGCTCTTGCTATTATGTTAACTCTAATCCTTATAATCTGTTTAGGGATAAAATGGTGGGACACACCTAAACCACTGCTGTGTAAGTGAATTCATTTAGACTTAATCTGACCCCATGCCTCTCTGAAAGGAAACCAAGGCCCGCAAAACTTTCATCCTCCCTCTATTGATTATGGCTCGTGCAGAGATATGGAAAAGCCTGTCCCACTGCTCCCTTTCATTGGCCCCCATAAAATATTCATCCTGTCCTAATGGAGAGATAGAGATCATTTTCAATGAGCTCGCTGCAGGCTAACCACAGTGAACTAAAGGCACAGCTGCCTCCTGCACTAAAACAAGACAATTAGGGTTAAGATATTTAAAACAAAATGAATGCATTAGTGATTTCAGTGTATTTTTAATTCAGGGTTTTAATGAGGAAACCATTTAAATACATTTCCTTTGGATTATGACAATTTTTAATATGTGCTGTGGTTCAACAGATGTATAAAAAAAGGAACTATAGTTCCATATGCAAACTAGAACCGAGTTAAACTCCTCAAATTCTTAGGAAACTTTAGAGGTTTTAAGTTTTGTCCAATCTAAAGCTTGATGGGTTTTAAACTAGAAGACACAAATAAAACAAACAAAATAAATACAGTTTAGAGAATTACAATTGATAGCTTTGCAAATGAGCTTACATAAAACTTTGGCTATTATAAGTTAGAAAATACAAGTAAAAACATCAAGGCTTTTTATCATTCGCTGATTTTGGTGCATAACGGAGTATACTAAATGTTGTAATACTAATACCACGAATGTTATCAGTCTGAAGACGTTTGCTGGTCTAATTCTTGTTTCCTGTATCCCATTCGGTTCCTTTTCGTAGAGGGGGGGCTGGCTGATGGACTGTACCATTTCAGCCATGGGGTACAAGATATTTTCTGGCTTTCCTGAAGCATTTAAAAGGTGCAAATGAAACTCATATCCGTAATTTAATTTAAATAATAATATATATATACAAATATATTTGCAAAAGAAAATATACTTTAAGTTTGCTGTATTGTTAAAAACATAAAAAAATAAGTGTCCGCAACTACGCACCCCTCCCGGTAGGCTGTTGCCATGTTCCCACTTTCATGGGTGTGGTGATTAGCTTGTTTGGCGAACATTTTTTTTTTTTTTTGCTAAATCCGACCCGAGTACTGTTGTTCTCTGGCCCACTGAAGCGGATTTAACTGTCTTATTATTAACACGGCTTCCTTTCGCGATTTGTCTCACAGCTTTTACTATGGTTGTCGTATGAAAACGGACCGGCGTGACTTGGTTTGGAAGAACGGACTCAGCCAAAACGTCTCTTTTTTTTCAGGTGAGGACGTTTAGTCTTGTCTTATTATTTTGGTGACTCATTTGGGGCTATTTCCTGTTTTGTTCGGAACCGGTTTGTTTTGCATCTTGACCGAGCTGCAGAAATACCTGTGTGCGATATAGTCTAGTAGCAGCAATGTGGATGTTAAACTGTTTCAGTCAGTGTTGTAGTTTCCCTCCCCCCCTTTTCCACTTAAAGCAAAGCTAAAAATCCCCAGCGACCCTGAACGCGGCCTTTTACCGTAACCGTCTGTCAAAACACCCTCTGTGTTTGGCGGAACTACGAGCAAATTACACCAGTAGTTCAGCTAGTTTCGACTCGCACTTGTGTTTTTCCATTTCATACGCAGGATTTCTCTTTTTGTTGCGCAAAACCGTGTGAGGCTTAAAAAGCTTTCTTAAAAAAATATATGAATATGAGAAGTCCGCCCTCATCATCAGCTGACAGGCCCGCGCACTCTTGCAGTTTGTTGATCTCATCTGAAACCTGTCTGGATTCATTGTTATTTAATAATTCCAAAAAAAAAAAAAAAAAAAAATCAGCACATTTTTACTTAAAACAGGATTTCAGTGTGATGTACTGATGACTTTATGTAGCTCTACAAGTGTATGCTGGATATCACATGTTCTCCTAATTAAGGGGATTAATATTATTTTTCCAGTTGTAATAATAGTCAAGCAATTGATTTGCATCTAATCTACAGGAAGTAGAATGGATGAATAAAACTCATATAAGTGGGCCATAAACTTTAAAGACAGTGGGGAAGTAAGCAGTTGATTATATATTTTTAGGGGAAAATAACTTGCAGAAATGTTATTTTTATAGATGTATAGATTAAAAGTAACAATAACAAACAGTAAATTACACACAATTGTTCGACAGTGGCAGTTATAGGTGCTGTCCTAAATCATAAGGAAGTGCTACATCCATGAACATGTGCTCATGATAAACTAGTCACTATGAAATATTTTATATGTACTAACCATCTTGATTGTCATAGTTTCGACTGTACGTGTGCTGATTTCATAACAAGAAAGAAAAGCAAAACTAATGTGATAACTGTACCAGTTCAGACTGGAACAATGGTGGCACTGGGTGTTGTGATATCGATTTAATAAATCAAGTTAGTGAGACTCACCATCTTTGACTTTATTGTTAAATTGAGGCTTTTTATAAAGGTATTTATTTATTTTTTGGTCTGACAAGAGTAAAGTTTTTTTTCACATTCACATTGTAGCATGTATTTTGTGGGTAGCTGAAGTTAATTCATCTTCACTGATGTAAATATCAGTGGCAAAATAAAATAAACCCACTTACTAGTGTAGTTTCAGCTATTAGTTCTTGAATCGTTGAGCAGTTTATTTTTTAAATTAAAAAAAGGTAACATTGACTAATAATGTCAATGAAAATGCTGGAAAAGTGGTGTCATAGCACTCATTCATTGTTGTCAAAGCACATGTGTTTGCAAAATTATTTAAAAGTTTTCTCTCTTTTTTAAAAAAAAAAAGATCAACTCTTTTATACTTGGTAATAATTGTTACATAAGTAATTGACTGAAAACATGTTTCGCTTGTTTAACAGGGTTTAGTTGAGCAGTTTAAACACCTGAAATGCTAAGCTAATTATATAATTTCTTAACCCGTTCATATCAAAGCTATTAAATGAAACATAATTATTTATTTTGTTTGTTGTCTTTATTCAGAGATCATACAAATGCAACTGCTCTATAAATACGTATAACATAAAAAACTGAAGCAGATGTCTTTAACTTTCTAAATAGTGGCTGGAGAAAAACAAATTTGCTTCACAGTTCATTCATATAAATAATATTTTAATATTTTCTGTAATTCTCACATTTTAACGTTAAAAAAATCTGGGAAATTAAACATCATAATTGACATCCAACATTGGCTTGACACCATCTCCGGTTAGAAAAATATACATAAACTGTAGTTGATCAACTACAAAAAAGGCTTAAAAAGCAGATTTCTTTGTATTTCTTTCTCTTTGAGAAATGCTTCTTCCCTTCTGGAAGTAGGGTCCAATAAAACTCTAAATTTGGGATTAGTGTCAGATGTTTGCTGACTTTAACTCATGCTAAACAAAAGTATTTTTTAACTGCTCACGTAAAACAAGCATCTTTAAAAAAAATCAACATATTAGCTAGTTTCATAAAACTAAAAATTAAAGAAGGGGTGCTAAGTTATACAGTAGTAAGGTTTTATTTTTAACTGCCTTTAGTGTTGTTTGGTTACAGCCATAAATGCAATATAAAGATTTAGAAAGTGTCTCTCTCTCTCTTTTTTTTTCCTTTTTTTAAATTTATTTTTTTTAATTGCTTGCTTTATTTATTTATTTTTTGCCTGGTTAATTTATATTCTTGGATGTTTTCAGTATAAACGGCAGCAGTGCCTGCCTTTGGCCGCTCAGTCTGTATCAGCCACAAGTCTGGCACACTGCTCCGTCTTTGTCACCTAGGGTTCAATGCCAGGCCCTGTACTTTTGTTGGATGCCCTGACTTGTTCCATGCATCAAATCTCACAACTATTAATAAAATTATATATTTTTATACTATAAATGTATAATTTTCTCGTGGCCGTTTATCTGCCTGACAGCTCGTTTTTACTGCTGGTGTGATTTCTTAAAATAAATGTACTGATTTGGTTTCAAAGCATATTTACTGTCAAAGTGTTTAAGTCTATAAATGTGATTTCATGTTTTTTTTTTCCCTGAACTATACACCACCATTTCATTTCAACTTTACCATCTATTTCCTCCATAGTCTCTTTAATAATACATTGCATTTCATAACATAAGCCGTGCGCTCCACTCGTCAAGTGTTAGGGGTCATGGTAAGCGTTGTGCAGTCCACAAGGCACCCAGTGTGATGTGGTGGAGACGGAGACGTATAGCACAACAGACTGGCAGCTCTCATGGAGTAGTAGCACATCTCGTGCACACTGAGTAAGCCCCCTCTTTCAGCAGATTGCGTCAGCTGGAGGAGAGGGTGACGTCACACCTGGGCAGATGACAGCATTGCAATGCAGAGTTGAGACGAGTGAGTCCACAACGAGCAGCCCATTGTGTCCTCGCTTGTGTCAGAGGGGCAGAACAGTGGCCAAAACTAACAGACCAAGGCTTTTAAAGGGCAGGTCAGAGTACCGTACATATCTGATTTTCTTTATATGCTGTTTGTGGAGGGGGTTTTTAAATGCAAAAATGGCCAAGCATGCATCTACCAGTATTCATTTTATGCAATAAAATGTTTTCCTGTAGGTTGGTTTATTTGTTGAATTATGGAAAGTGGAACTGAAATTTTATTCTAAGGTTTAGATTGGTAGATGTGGCAAACCAAAGATTTCTGAGGAACAGTGTCTTTAAGTGCGCTGTGACCTATATTTGGGTTCCCCAAGGTAAAGGAAGTGGCAGCTGGCACACACAAATACTCATGCATTCTTCTGCAAACAAACGCTTCATCTTGACACGCTTGACCCCAGACACACGCACTCACGTAATGTACTCGTACACAGAGAAACACAATGCACAAATGGCTTCTTTATCACTTCAGCATATTGCCTGACAAAACATTCAAACCTGCCCACCATATACGCAGACATTCAACACACACACACAGATGTGGGCTGCACAAACGGCACAGCGCAACACAAAAGGCTGATTGAGTGAGAAAAGGTCAGAGCCCAGTTCAGATGGCCCTTTGAACCAGTGTGTTTGAAGAACTGGACCACCCTTCTAGTTGCTACCCTGTTCCACCATTCCCGTGGTGGTGTTGGTGGTGCAGCATTGTCCTCTTTGCGCCGTACACTTCTTTTTGTCTAAACCCAAACAGGATAACTTTGTTTGTGTGATGGAAGTGTTGCTGTCCTTGTCTACCTGTTTGGAACCATTTCTCTTTGTCTTGCAGGTTTCAGCTGGTGGTTTGTGTGTGTGCGTGGGTGAGTGCGTGCGTGCGTGCGTGTGTGTGTGTGCGCGCGTGGAGGCACGTGTGTTTTCTCAGCCCAGCCAGTGTTTAGAGTTGAGTGCAACCTGAACACATCTCACAGGGACAATGAGTGAGCTGGAACAGTTGCGTCAGGAAGCCGAGCAACTACGCAATCAAATCCAGGTACGATGACAACTTTTCTTTAAAAAAATGTTTAACCAACTTTTCAACCTCCACCCTTTGAGCAAAATCTGTATTCAAGGAATTTATTGAAAGGCAGTCTCTTTAGTAAATATTTATGACAAAATCAAATAGCTTTGAAGTTTTCTTTTTTTGTCTTGTTTGAAATGATTTCTTGTTGCAGGATGCCAGGAAAGCCTGCAGCGACTCAACTCTTTCACAGGTAAGAAACTTCTTATACACATGGTAAAGTTTGAATATTTAAAAACCCTTCTTCTACAGGCCTATATTATTTTTTTGTGTTGGCTAAATTTTTAGGACAAAAGTTTGACACAAAATTAATTCAATGCTTTCCATTCTTTGTCATTACTTACAAAATGCACAGTTCCTAAAGTTGTTTAAGTATTCCACACATAGTTTGCATCAGTAATGGCTCAACTTTTATTCATCTCCACTCCTTGTTTATATTGGTCTGTGCCTGCCTCAGCTTGTGTCCAGTTGTGATGAATGTGTCTCAGCCTCAAGCGTAACTGCTGACGCTTCTTCCTGTTTTGGCAGATCACAGCTGGTCTGGACTCAGTGGGCCGGATACAGATGCGGACGCGACGCACACTCAGGGGCCATCTGGCCAAAATCTATGCAATGCACTGGGGGAGTGACTCCAGGTACTGTTGATTTATTACACAATCAGCGCAATCGTAATGAGCAGCAGACGTGTGTGCACCAACCTATGAAAGAAGCAGTTTTCTTCAAGTAGCCTCTTACCCTCCCTGTGCTTCCTCTGATTTTATTGTTAAACACCTTCAGATAATATAAATTGCTAATGTTGACCCCAATTCTCAAAAAAATTCTGTGCTAGTGGGAGTTTATGCTTTGCTATGGTCTGTTCCTGGAAAATAAAAATGAAACTTTCATTTTTGAGCACCTGATCGGCTGGCCACCAGTCAAGCTGCTCATGCTGGAAATGGTTTCAGAATGGTGGATCCTCTATCACAAGCTTTTAGCTGGATGAGCTAAAAATAAACTGCACAACATTTATTTATTTTGGTTACAGTAGTCCCTCGATTATCGCGGGGGTTACAATCCACACACCACCGCAATAGTTGAAAAACCACCAAGTAGGAACGCTATATTTATTTTAGTATTTCTATATATTTTAAGTCTTTATAAACCTTCCCACGCACTTGCAATGTTCTAAACTCTTAAACCTAGGTAATTTAACAACATGCATATATGTACTGTACAGAACTGCAAAATTTTACTCACCAGCTCTGCAGACCAGCAACTCTGTTCCGGTTCTGCAGATCTACCCTGCAGCGACGAAGCCCACCGCCCCGTCCAGGTTCATGTGCGCGTGGATAATTGAGCTTTAGGAAGCTTCAGGATTGTTTGCAACTTTCCTGCCAGTTCTGTGAGCTTAACAGATGGATCGTTACTTCTGACTTTTCGTTGCAAAACGTTCCCTCTATTTTGGCAGAAAGCAGTGGCTGGAAGCACTGTTGGCTTCTGGGTAGTGTAGTTCTTTTGACTGGTGTAGCAGTATAGGCTTATTGAAAGAAAACTACAAAATGGTTGCGCCTGGCTGAAATTTTTTTGGTCAACTTTTTATCCTGTGCCGTCCCAGTCATGTGAGTAATATTAAAGTTGGCAATCGTTGAGAAAACTGTGAAAGTCGAACCACGAAGAAGCGAGGGACTACTGTATTTTATAATGTCCTTGTTACATTCTCTGGTTTGCTCCCACTTTGTCATCTTTGTAGAGCCATTTGTAAACTGGCAAATACCTGCAGAAATCTTACACTCTTGTCAAATCTGGTATATGTTTTGATATCATGTGGTTTTTAATGCTATTTTCTACCTGCCATATGTGTGATGTATAGCATCCTTTTTTCCCCTCAGCCCCATAGATGCAAATCAAACCTTTTTATTTTGTGAATAAAAAGTGCAAAATTAGTATTTTCTGAAAGTCTTCATCAACAAAAAAGAAGTAAAGCAGGAAGCACCTTTTGACAACAGTATTTTAAAATATACATAAACACACGTTGTAATTGTCTGTTAGAGCCAAGTGTTGGTGTTAAACAACTCCTGGTGCAGCTGGAGCACCACAACATTAATCGCTGCAACAAGTTTGCTGTACAACTTTCATATAAAAGCTTTTTTGTATGTTTAATTATCTGTTTGTGTCACTCTTTATTTGTCCGCCTGTTTCTCAATGCGATACAATGGGGCAGTGACGACAGTCCCAGGTGTGGGGCTACACTATCAGTTCTACCATTACAACAGTTTCTACTAATACGACTAATATTACCATAAATGACTTGTCACCTTTTACTACCACCTAATCTTTAAGCACTAGCAATGTTTGATGCCCTCACCACAAGCACTGCAGTGATATTTGCCAGGCACAAAACCCGACAAGCTTATTTTCCTTTAAAAATGCAGTTTTTAAGATTTCAATCATTGATAACTGTTTTTAATCTATTACAAATTTAAGACAAATCAACTCTAGATTCAAGTAATACTGTCATTTGATCTTAAGAACTGCCTTTTTTTGGAGGTTTACTGCAATTATGAGCACCAAGATAGCTGAAAATTAGCACCTAGGATGGTATTTCACTGTAAGTCTGCATGCAGTGCACGAATTCTGTTGCACAGAAAAAAAATTGATATTACAGAAAAAAATTTCTGATGTTGGATTGTGTTTTAGAACAATGGAAACAAAAATCCCCCCCTCCCCCCCATATTCTTTTTTTCTGTTCTTTATTCATCATTCTACATATTTTTTTTACCTAAGAGTTTGCTTTTGTTTCTTCTGTTTCACTAATCTATGGGTTGCAGATGTCTAATATGCAAAACAAAAGGGAGCATTTGTGCAGAGCAAAAAAAAAAATTGTGGTCCCTTCAGCTTCTTATAGCAGTAAAAGTAAATATTTATTCAGTTCTATCATCAAGCAGAAAGACCGATAGAATAAAGATCTGCAGCATTGTCGATTGTTTCTAGGTGAATTTTGAGATGTTAGTCACCTAGTTGGATACCCAGCTGACTATACTGGAACTTTTTATTAAAATGACTCCCTAAAACGTTTTGATTGATGGACAAACACGCAGATCAAATCAGTATTAAAAGATGATGCTAAAAGATTCAAAGGCAGTGTGATGTAAGCTACATCTTTTTATATATATTTAAATGAGCAGTAGTTAATGACAAACATTAACTTGGTTTGTAGAGGAAGCTCCAGCTGCGCTTCAATCCTTATTGTTTTCTTGGTTGTAGGTGTGCATGTGCATGGGTGTGCCAAGCACCCTGTAGGTGACCCTCCAGGGGTACCAGTGTTTGTTTTGTATACAGCCCCTGACATTTGAGCGTGATGGCGCTCCTCTTGATTGTAGTGCAGCACCATCAAACCACTTCCTGTCCCTGGAGAGAGAGAAACACCCTGTCAGGATGGGAGGGGAGCTTCCAGCTGTTTGACCCATCTACAAACCTCACTCGTTATCGTTTCTGTATCCTCACTTGGCTTTTCTTGTGTTTTCCCAATCCAAAAGCTTTCCACCTCCCACTTGACAGTGAGGACTTTTTCCTCAACTTGCATATTGAATATTACACAGGGTGGGACATTAAGTGTCTTTCTTGGGTGAGAGGTCCTCTACTGGGAAGGAAAGAGTTAGTAGCTCACGCTGAATGCTTTTTGACTGAGCGCCTTATAATGATTTAGGCTGATGATGCAGCACTGCAGTTTGTAAGATGGCTGCCTCTTTTTGCTTTAATAAACAAGGTGCATGTGGTGTAGATGAAGGTTTCATACACGAGCCGACTGTCATGCTGCTCTTAACTTGTCTTTAGGTTACTTGTCAGTGCCTCACAAGATGGAAAGCTCATCATATGGGACAGCTACACAACAAATAAGGTAACACATTCAGTCATTTATGTTCAGGTCTCTCTTGTGAATGAGTCCCCGAGGCTCACTGGGACTAACCTGTATAAATAAAGGTTGAATGAATGTTGGAAATAGTTTGATTTTGCAGAAATTTTAGATTGAACTAAAACGATAAGGGAAGTATTGCATTTTATAAATTTGTGTTTTCTTTTGGCTGCTCTCCTCTGCGAGGGTTGCCACAGCGAGCAAACTGTTTTGTACCTGATCTCCTTCTTGATGCAATCTGGGCTCAAACCCACAGCCTCAGGATTACGAGACCGCAGCGCTAGCATCTTGAAAAACTGAGGAAAACTTCTTGTCTCCTGAACAGATGCATGCCATCCCGCTGCGCTCTTCATGGGTGATGACATGCGCCTACGCCCCCTCTGGGAATTATGTGGCCTGTGGAGGTCTTGACAATATCTGCTCCATATACAGCCTGAAGACCCGCGAGGGCAACGTGCGTGTCACCCGAGAGCTACCCGGACACACAGGTAGGCAGAGGGAGAGTAACAAAATAAAGATGATTATGGAAGTTTGTCTTCTCATTTTTACATGTACATCACATTATTTTTCAATTTGTACAACCTTTTTTTTTTTTTTTTCCATTTATGGTTCAAATATAACAAATTTTTGATAAAGAGGTTAAGATGCTGGTTTTCAATTAATATATTTTTAGTTTATTGCATTACAACTTTTGATTTTTTTTTAATACATAATGCTGACATTTTAATTTTTCTTCAAACACTCTTAACCTCAGAAATAATTGTTCAGCCTACAAGGGCTGTTAAACTTGCTGTACTGTATGTTACTGGTATGTTACTGTATATATTTGGTGTTTTGAAGGTCCGCACGCGAGGCGACTGAAAAGGAAGAGACGCTGTCTCCTCATCTAATGTGTCTTTTGTTTATTCTCAGGTTATTTGTCCTGCTGTCGGTTCTTGGACGACAGCCAGATCCTAACCAGCTCTGGAGACACCACCTGGTGAGCAGCCGTCCATTTAAACATCATAATTTCTATCAGAAGCCATCAACAGTTTGCTTATGAGATTTTTTTTTTTTTCTCCAGATAATTATGGGCTCTCGATGTTTTTATTTATTGTTGCCAATAGCTGGGATTGCTCATGCTATTTTAGTTTGGATTAAGCGTTTGTTTGGGCCCAAACTATGTCTCATAGAACTTACAGAACCATTTTCCCTACTTTACTTTTCTCTCGCAGTGCATTGTGGGACATAGAAACAGGCCAGCAGGCAACCGCCTTCACTGGGCACACAGGTGACGTGATGAGCTTGTCTCTCAGTCCAGATTATAAGACCTTTGTGTCAGGAGCTTGTGACGCCACCTCCAAACTGTGGGACATCCGCGATGGCATGTGCAGACAATCGTTCACCGGACACGTGTCCGACATCAACGCCGTCTGTGTAAGTAGTGAAACAGACTGCAGCGAGGAGGGGAACTAAAAGCTTAAATCAATTAAATAATTGCTTAAATCAAGGGTCTGCAACCTGCGGCTCTGGAGCCACATGTGGCTCTTTGGTCCTTCTGCAGCAGATCTTTCAAGCTTTGACCACAACTGACATAAAACTGAATTTTATTGGTTCTACAAACAAGTTAACTAATTTTATCTGTTTCTTTTGCAAATATGTAAACACTGGAGTACAAGGAGTGAAACATACTTTAACTTGATGCTTTATTTCTTTATATAAAGAACTGTCTGCATGGTTTAGAGAATTTCTTTTAATAAAAATATGGTAAAAACTAAATTTCCCCCCTTCTTTACAAGAATCTAATCTTTTACTTTAATAAATGTTAAAAATCATTAGT
>JARVGQ010000981.1:17960720-17972464 GCA_031762355.1 Hypsolebias martinsi | reverse complement strand
CCCGGACCGAGATTTGAACCAGGGACCTGCGCGCTGAGAGGCAGCAGCTCTACCAGTTGTGCCACCGTGCTGCCCAAAAATTGAAAATTTAATTGCAAGCCTTGAGCTGATATGGTTTACTCTGATGTATCTATACTCTGGTATACTTTTATAATACTTTTACTTCAAACTGAATTTTCAAAGATCCACAAAAAGCTTTAAATGAGCAAAGCTTACATTTTAGCAGTTAATATAATAAATAGAAGGGTCTAATAAGACCTCAATTGTACAATTTTTAAACAAAACCACAAATGAAGCAGAGAGGTCTCAAAGTAAAGTTGGACTTGGAGAAACTTATATCACCACTTGTCTAAGCTACCTTGGACTCCACATCCTCACTGATGGCTTTGATCTTCTTCTTAATGTCGTCAATCAGCAGATTGAGCTGATTCTTGACGAACTCCAACCGGTCCATCTGGTACTCTCTGTCCTCCAGCGCTGCCACTCTGAAAACCCATCCCCACAAACAGGACATCAATATAACAGCAGCTGAAAAAGTTAACTGCATTTACAAATCCACTAACATCTCTGTAATTATTGTAAACTTTAATCACATTATTTTGAACTGGGAGGAAAACAAAACACGTATTTTCTCAGGTGGTTTTAGTTTACCTCTAAAATCCTCTATGGTATTGATAGACAGTGACTTTAATACCAATCAACCAAAAATCAGGGGGGTCAAAACGATGTATGTATAAAGATGCTCACCGCTTCTCCGCTGCCTCGATATTGATGTTGTCCATGATGGTCTTGACTTGTTCTGTGATCTGCTTGGCCCTGATTGTGTGCTGCTCAAACTTTGTTTTCACTGCTGACTGCGAGATACACTCCTGCGAGGCCATAACACACAAGTTACTGTGACAGATACAGCGGCTGTAGCATGCGTGAATTTGCACGCCATGTTGCGGGGGGAACAGAGGACAAGATAGACACCTGCTACTTTTTGTCTGAAAAGAAAAGGAAGTAAAGGTGGGGAAACGACGGCAGCAGTGTGTGTATCTTGTGTCCCACAGCCAACACTGGTAAGGTCACAGTTGTGTGTTGGCACAGCCACATTAAGGTTCAGAAATGATGGGAAATGAACACAAACAAGAAAGAAAATCAAAATAATGCAACAAAATATTGTCTCACTGGGAAGAACCACAACTGACTGTAATGTTTTTTCCTTAAGCGATATCACTGGAATGATTGTCCGTCGTCTCCGCAGTACATTCATACATTCATCCACTGCCTTTTCATTATATTTTCCAAAACAAAACTTGTTTTAAAACTATTTGTAGCATTTTTCTGCTGTTGCAATTATTGTAAATTGGAAAGTGACTGACTGCAACTGTTAACTGATTAAGTGCCTTTTTTTTTTTTGGTTTATGTAATTTTGACACTGAGCCCAGTGTGTTCTCGCTCAATGTTTAAAGACAAAACTTGGCCACAAGATGGACTCGGCTTGAATATTTACATAAACACAACTTTTGATTTCCTCCCTTCTACCTCTGTTTTCAAGGACAAACCTTTCAAAGAAGGATAAGGACAGAAGATCTAAAAATATTAGCTGCGATTACTTCCTACCCTGATTGGACTGTTGTAAATTACACCAGGAGTAATAAAAAGTCTTGTGTATTTTTGCCTCTAAAGAAATGATGATCTTATTTAATGTGAAAGTGGAAGTGAAGAGTTAATGCCTCAAAGTCAAAACTTAAACTAGTGAATTCTAGGAATTGATTTTACACTAAAAACCCACAAAAAATGTAATCGAGAGTTCAGATGTATTTAAACACTGAAAGTGACATGGAGTTGATAAAGAGTTGAAGACAACAAATTGATAATTTCTTCCCAGAATAGACACATTTCAGTCTGCTTTGGTCAAAATCAAAATGTTTCATTAAAAATAAAATAAATACTGAAATATAAAACTGAAACATGAAAAAACAAGACAAATTAAAGCAAAAATGAAACCAAATGAATGTCCTCACCAGCGTGAATCTAGACTTCAGCAATGAAGACGCAGGTTGATGAAAAGGCACAGATTTTGATCTAAAGGGGCCATGGGGAAGCCAGCTTGAACTTTTATGAGCTAACCACAAAGAAAATTGTGGACTATTCCTTTTTTTAATTAAAAAGATTATTCACTGTTGTGCTTTGACTGAAAGAAAAGCAGAATGCCTTAGAGTGCAGTTGTAAAAGGAGAAGAACATTTAGAAAAAGGTGAAACGTACATTTTCTTTCTCAAAACTGAACTAAAGCTCTTGTTTTAAAATGTATTCTTCACACCTCAGTACCTTTTGAAATGTGTACTAGCAGTTACATATTGTTACTACTCAAATATAATTCTGAAATGATCAGAAAGTGTCATTGTATGTTTAAAACAAGTATGGCAGAAGTTTTATACCTCAAATCTTCTTTCAAAACTCTGAAACTCCTTCAGTCTCTCCTGGAAACCCTCAGCCAAAGCACCACCTGATGGATTAAATGACAACATAATAATTAGTTATTTATAAAACTATGCTTACAGGTATGTCACACCATGATCTCTTAAGATAAATACTGCTTAATAACTTTAACATTGACCCAAACTTAACTTCATATGTAAACACGCATTATTATGCTCATAAAATGGAGAACTCATATTTTTAAAACATCTTCATCCATGTTCATTACAACACAACATTATATATGTTGTATAATGTTACCAGTGCCAACTGAATATACAAAAACACCATATTTTATATTTCATAAATGCACCTGTTTCTGGCATGCCCTGTGCTCGCTGCATCCGGGAGCTGAGCACCTCTTTAGCAGAAACAAAGAAAATGTGGTCTGGCGCCTGAGCGCGGTCAACAACTTTCAGCTCATCAACCAGAAAGTTCACACAACGGTCTGTGTGCTGCTTCCTCACCTGCAGGGACACACGGTGTCAAATGTTGATGTTTTTATAGGGAAATTCAAAATAAAGATAAAGAAGATAAATGGAAAAAAAAACATTAATAGCTAATAGGCCTATAATATGTAAAAATTAAAAAAAATAAATAAAAAAAAAAGCTAATAAAAAGTACCTCATTATAAACACTGTGATTTATTCTCAAAATTTATTATAAAGAAAACTGGATTTTTGATTTTGTTTAACTATTCACACAGTTTTGGTTTCATGTACTGATTTATGTTAATGTTCTAATTCTTTTTAATCAGAAGTGGCATTTGACTCACGTCCTCCATGTATTCTGGTTCGTTTGCAGAGGCATCCCAGCGATTGTTCAGAATAAAGATGTTCGGTTTTGAGAGACGTTCATTCACTTTATGGAAAAAGTGTTTTTCCTAAAAAATAAAATAAAAACAACAGGAGCTAAAAAGGGTAAGGACCTGTGAAGTTAAACATGGCTCTGTCCAGATGGACCTCATTGAACTTTTTTGTGATGCTCTGAACAGTTACCAGGCGTGAAAAAAGCAGAAACCGATACACTGATGTATTTTTCTCACCACCAATCTACAGGAAAATGCTCAAATTTAAAATTTTAATCACTAAATGGCTATTTTAAATCTTATAAGTCAGGCCATCTTTTGCTATAGATGTAAAGCTTGCTTTATTTCCACTAGACAGCCAAGGCAGGACTGTGTTTGCTTTGACTTTAGTAGATGACGCTGAACGCTGGAGCTCTGACTGTGTTTAGCTTAACATTGCATGAAGTGTGACCAGTCTCTGAATGAAGAAAATACACAGACAAATGTAGCTTAACTGGCTCGGCACAGGATGTATTCACAGTGGCCACTTTTGTCAACATAAAAGACTGACATAACTTTAGATTTAATACTGTTAAGTAGTCAGAAAATCCTTAGCACAAACACGTAAAGCCCTAAGAACAAACATTTGTGAGCTAAAAGATATGAAACAGAGGCTCTAAATATACTGTATATCTGAAATCACTCTGAAAAAATGTACTCATCACTTGGAAATAAGGAAGATTTTTTTCAATAATGGCTGACAAACTTTCATAAATAAAATAGCACCAACACTTATACTATTCCACCCTTTTATTCTCAAAACACCAACCGCACAATGACAAGACAATTTTAATCAAGCTCATGTCTGCTCAATTCAGAAATTGCAAACCAAATCTGAAGAATAAATGGACTGTACTTATATGGCACCTTTCTATCTACGGTAATCACGATACTCAAAGCACGTTACAACCATGTGTGTGCCCTCATTTACATCCACACACACATCCACACACACATTCATACAGCGCTCGAATACATCTCTACAAAGCTAATCTGAATCTGTAGAGACTAATCAGAGATTTAGATCACATTCATACATCGATGGGACACACATCTGAGGCAATGAGGGGTTCAGTGTCTTGCCCAGAAACACTCAGCATGTGACTGCTGGTGGAATCAAACCCCCAACTCACCCATTGGAGGATGACCGCTCTAACCACTCATCCACAGCTGCCCCAAGTAATAATATGTAATAACCATTCAGAGTTGTACAAAAAAATTAAAAGGTTATCATGTTAAAAACTATCTGATTTGCTTGAACCTCTGAGACAGAAGGACAACATGGGCAGCATACCGGTCAAACATGAACTTCCTGTGTGGCGAGGTTTTACCGTGTTCATGAGGGTTGACTCTGAGTTCGCTACCAGCACAAAGACGTCAGCATCCAGGCAAAACTTGTCAATCCAGCTGTCCAGCTGTGACGTCACATCTGTCCCTGGGCTGGAGAGTGGAAAAGGCCAAAGAGGTCAAATACGTCACATTTTATAAATAAAGAAACGGATCGTGCAGTTGTTGGTACGGACACACCATCAATAATAATAATAATAAGTTGAAAACGATTGAACTTTTTGCAGATGTGAGTTTAGGTGTTACTGTCACCTGTCAACAAGCACCAGGTCATCTCGGAGCAGAGCGCACTTGGTCTTTGGCCAGAACACACGAACGAGACAGCCAGCGTCCAGACTTTTATCCATGTGAAGTGCATGAGCCAGCTGGTTTACAGTCTGCAGAGGCATTAAGAATACAACAGATGCTACAAAACACAGTAACGTTATTCCATCAAGAATGAGTAACAAGGCATTAAGATATTATTTTAGTCACGTCAGGAAAATTTGATTCGAAAATACAGAAGTAATTATTAAAAGGGCACACAAGAACAACTGATGACTACTAGTACTTTTTAAGCTGCTCTTTCATTCTGTCCCAAGAACTTGCAAAGTTTAGTCTGTTGCAGTGAAAAGGTGAAATCTGACAATGTGTTGTTATTCATACATCTGCTATCACAGTTTTTGAACTCGGCACTTACTGACTTTACTCATTTGGAAATTAAGGATTTTACCTGACCATAGAAAGGAAATAACAGCAAAATAGAGATTTTCACTTTCAAAACTTTTTTTTAAACAACTAACAACTTGCATGTCGAAAAGGCACAGTAAAATTCATTCAGATTTCCAAACATACACAAGTTGTGTAACTGTGACAACAGAGCAAAGGCCACAGTCTCATTAGCATGAATATAATATCAAGTATTAAACCCGATCTTCTGACTGAGAAAAATATTATATAGTCACAGGAAATTGTTAAGATCTTAACACCCAAAGTTGTTTAAAAGTTTCCACGTTAAAATATGAATAGGAGACAAACGCTTGTAACAGATAAAGACTTAAAGATACTATTAGACAATATAATTAACATTTACTTTAATGCTCTTCTCATCTTCAGAGCCCTCTGTCTTAAGATAGGCCTTGTCCTCATCAGTACCCTCCACGCTCAGGAAGCAGTTGGTGGTGTGGCCAATCCCACTGGGAAGCACGCGATCCCTCAGCATGGCGTTGATCACTGTGCTTTTACCATTACTGGTCCTAAAAGAAAGTGAAACACACAAAGACATGTCGTAGAACTACAGATTTTTGTATTTTAGCACAAGAATTAGTAAAGCCACATTAGTTGTTACAAACTTATCTGACGTAAACTGAGTAAAGAACACGTACAAGAAGAACATTCTGCTTTTCTGACACGAGTTTAAAATGTAATTTTTTTTTTCAAACACATGGTTTAATGTCAGTATAAAAATAAAAATGTAATTACTAATTACCATTTCTTCAAGCACACTTGAAACTGAATTAGAAAATGTTCCACTGATCCCACTGAATCTTAATGTAGCAGTGTTATTAAAAGTCTTGCACAATTAATAAAATACAAAAATACATGTATATATGTTAATAAAGCATACATAAAACTAAATGAAAGGCAGCATAATTAAGTTAATGGCACAGGAAGGTATTAGGGGAGGGCTAAGTTACTATAATGAACCTGAAAGAGAAAGTATAAGAGCAAGGTGTACTATGAGTTACACGACTGTAGGACTGCTAGAGGAGAGTTTGAAATTAAGTATTAATAACATGTAAGAGGTGCATTTTTCAGGTGAGAAGTGAATAATTTACCTGCCAAAAAAGGCCACCTTCATGTGTCTGCGTGCAAGCACCTCCTTAATGACACCAAGTTTGTCAGCAAAGGCCAGAATCTCCAACTTCTGATCCTCAGTGGCAATGTTCTCCAAAGCTTTGTTCCCATAAATGTCTACCAGAACATAAACACATCATGAACAGATGGTACTCCAATAACTACGGTACTTGTTTAATGTTTTACCTTAATGGTGACCTTTCAATAAACAGAACACATTCCTCTCTCTCTCTTCTTACCTTCTACAAACTCTGAGGTCTCCTTCACATAGTTGAGAAGTTGTTCAAACACATCGCTGATCTTTTTCTTGGCTACAACAAAATGCTTCAAAGGGGAAAATTCCCCCCGAGCTGAATCTGTCCTTCTTAGTAGGGGGGCCGAAGCCATGATGGTCAGTCTGAAAAACAAGAAGGATGAGGAGACAAGTTGGTGACGACTGAACTAAACTAAGCTTTATGAACATGTACTACACGTAAAAAATAAGGGAAGTTTGAGATTGTCTTGATTGTATGTTCCCATACAGTGGTCAGTCTGAAAAATCAGAATAATGTGGAACAGGTTGGTCACGACTGAACTAAACTAAGCTTTATGAACATGTACTACCTCAAGAGCTAAAGTTAAAATTAAAGCGTTTTCGTAAGCAACAAGAGGCAACACACAAAACAGATATAAACTGTGTAGACAGGTACCGGTTAGTGTAAATTATTTACGTTTCACTGCAGGTTGGGATTATTTATAAGTATTTACATATTTATTTTTACATAACGTGTCGGTCAAGTTAAGCTAACAGGTTAAGCTAGTAGCTTCAACGCGGTCTGTGTTAGTACTAAAAACTAAGATTGTTTTTATCTTACCAAAGTCCTAATAAAACCAGAGTCCACTTCACATAACACAAACACGATTATTCCGTGATGACAATAAGATAATATTGAGATTAGTTAGTTAGACGAACTGCTGTCAGTGTGGTTAACCTTCTGTTTGTATTCGGCAAATGCAAGTTGCACCTCCTCCGCCTTCTTCTTCTTCTTCTTGGGTAAAGATGGTTGACATTCAACTCGAGGGCGCATTAGCGCCATCTGGTGCTCCACAGCGAGAACTGAACAAAAGGTAGTACATACTGTATACAAAATAAATAAATAAATCGCCAATTAGAAATAATCGCAAATATAAAGTATTTATTAAACCTTGGGGTAAAGTAAAGAACATTTTTAGTCACAATGTTTTATCACAGCAGGATCAGTTATTCAAAGGTCAAAGAGATTTAATATAGAAAATAAAAATCCAACAACAAATACATGTATACAGGGCAAGAAAGTAAAAACTGACATTTACCTAAGATACATTAAGATAAATTAAGATAAAATTATCACCACAAGTCTTGAAAAATCAAATTGACCTTTTTAATTCATATGTGTTTACTGTGTGTTTGTGTTCTTTTAATTTATTTTAAGAGTTCCTTAATCCACACATTTAATATTACAAGAATATATTTATCTAATATTATCATAAATAACAATTCACATAGTGTTTGTCTCTGTGTGTGCCTGTGTGGGTGTATGATTGCGTGTCAATATGAGTGTGAGTGTGTGTATGTGTTAGGGAATGTGTGTGACAGACAAAGACCTGATCAACTGCGACAAACACTAGAGTCATTTGAAGCAGAGAACACAGAACAACCTGCAGCAGAACATCCAGCCTCCTGTTTGGCTTTAAGACATTCAGAAACTAGTTGTCCTTTTGAAAAATTGGGATCAGTGATCTTATTCTTCTTTAGTTTCTGGATCTTTTTAAAAGATTTTGTGCGGATTTACGATGGAGAGTTAAAATGTTGAGGAAGAAAAAGCTGCTGATGTTTGAGTAAGTATTACCTCTGCCTTGAATATTCAGTGTACGACCACAGTAACAGAAGCTATATAACACTACAAATACACATAGAATCCATGTAAATGTGTTTTTGTGTTCGTAACACGTTACCTTTTGATAAATACTGTAATGCTCTGCATTTATTGTGCCGTCTGTCATCATACATTAATAATGAGATGCTCTCCTGGATGGATATAAATTTCACCCCTCTCGAGCTAAACTTCGACCAAAACTGAACATTTGATTCTGCCTAAATCACTAAAATATTGACCCTTTAATTATTTTCTCTGACACTGACTAGAAACAACAAAAAAACATTTAGTGAACGTAGTTTAAGTGACTGTTTTCTGTTTAAGATAAACTGAACTCCAACTATTTTCTCTTGGTTTCTGCATTGTGATGGTGCTATTGTAGCAGCACAGGTGACACAGGAGCTTACAGTGTGTGTGCATTGTCTGTGTTTGCTGGTGTGTTTTGTATGAATGTGTGTGTGTGTGTGTGTGTGTAGGGGGGTGAGTGCGGGGAGCGTTCTACCACTCTATCTAGCATTCTCTTCTGATTGAAAATGTAGTAATTTTGTTTTATGGATCAAACTAACTAAAATTGTCCTTTCTTATCAAATGTTTTAACTTGTCAGTAGATTTAAATCCATTTTGTTCTATCAGGTGACATAAAGCTCTTTTCTCTTTTCTTCATAGAATTTGTGGCAGCATGATGTGGGATGGATAAACAACGACCAAACTCTGCAGTAAGTGAGCTGAACGGAGGTATCAGTGTGGAGATGTGAGTTATTTACAGCTTGGGGGACGGCTGTGGTGTAGAGGTATAGGGCAGCTGACTTGGGACCAGAACGTCGTGGGTTCAACTCCCTGCCATGCACACATGCCGTGGTGTCCCTGAGCAACAATCCCTAAATGCTCCCCGAGCACTTACATAGCTGCCCACTGCTCCACCTGGGTGTATGGGTTAAATGCAGAGCACACATTTCATCATTGTATAGAAACACAATGATGACAACACATAGCCCTTTTGTTCAGTTTATACCAATTTATAACATCAGGTTTAAAGCTGAATAGTAAAAAAACACAAACTGAAATATTACATTCAGGAGTTTTAAAACAGCAATACTTCTGCACTTGAACATGATTTATTTCTAAATTAAACAAGTGCCACTTTATTTGCTCTCTGTTTTAGATGGCCTCCAGTGACCCTGACCTTCCTGACCCCTCCAGTGAGCCCCAGCCAGGTGACCTCATAGAGATCTTCAGACCAGCCTATCAGCACTGGGCTCTCTACCTGGGAGATGGTTACATCATCAACCTGACTCCCGTTGGTCAGTAGATATGGTCGATCCAAAGCGTCTCTGAAAGAACTATTACGTTTAATACATTTTTTTGATTATGTATTAAGTTTCATCTTAACACAAACACACCTTAATCCACATCTTTCTTGGTTCTTTTTTCATTTGACACCTAAACACACGGACTTTTTTCCAAGTCGTTGCACAAGAAAGGTTCTGATTTCATTTCTTTAACGCACAGATGAGAGCCAGGCAGCCGCCATGTCCAGCGTGAAGTCCGTCTTCAGCAGAAAGGCTGTGGTGAGGATGCAGCTGCTGAAAGAGGTGGTAGGAAATGACTCGTACCGTGTCAACAACAAGTACGACGACAACCACACGCCTCTGCCTGTCTGTGAGATCATCCAGCGAGCTCAAGCCCTCATCGACCAGGAGGTGTCTTATGACCTGCTGGGGAGCAACTGCGAGCACTTTGTGACCCTTCTACGCTACGGAGAGGGGGTGTCTGAGCAGGTTTCTCTCGCTTTGTTTTGCTTGTGTCTCATGGCTAAATGCACACAGTTCACTTGTTGGATCAAACTGTTGGAACGCTGTGCCAAAGACCTGTAAAAAACAAAGAAGAAAAAAGCAAAGTGTGCCGTTGAAATCTGACCTTTGCTGTTCTTTGATGATTCTGAGTCCTCCCTCTTCTCTCGACAGGCTTCAAGGGCCATTGGGGCCATCAGTGTGGTGACGGCAGCAGCCAGTGCCTTCTCTGTTTTGGGACTGATCAACACCCGGTCCAGGAACCGACCTTTCTGATGGTTGTAATCTTCTCTGAAGGCTGTTATACCCCACTGTTCATGCAGCTGTGATAAATAAAGCAATAAAATACAACTGTAAAGTGTTGGTTTGTTTGTTGGTCTAAGAAAAAAGGCCACATATGAATCTTCTTGAAGAACCTCATATATGTTTTAGATTAAGTGGCTTGTTAAGCTTATTTATTGTGCCTACAATTAAGGAACAAGTAAAATCAGATTTATAGGAAATAAAATATTAAAAAGAAAAAATATCACAAATCTGAGAAAATCCAATTTCATTTGCAAAATAATACTGTGACTTTAATGTACCCACCTACAGAATCATGGTAAGATCTGCAGCTGTAATTATTCAATCATAAAATAAACTTAACGGTGCTCATAGCAGAGTATGGAATCAAACATTAAATACATTTTGCATGAGATGGTGCCGTTTTAAAGGGTTTAGTCCATTAGTTTTCCAGATACACTGAATATAATGAATAAAATGTGGGTCTGCACTCAATGTAAGCAATGCATTTGGATGAATCTGCCTGAAACATGAGTCATGTAATTGAGCTACTTTAGGCTGGTTGTAGTCTGTTAGTAATCAAGTCTGGCCAGTCATTTCAATGTTGTAATTTGCAGCAAATTTTACAAAAATAAATATAAATTTTATATATATAATAATAATAATAATTATTATTATTATTATATATGTATTTAGGAAAATAGTTATCATCGATTTGAGAAAAAAATTGAATTTTATTTCTTATCTCTTTACTTTTTATATATCAGGTTTTTTATGGCTTTGAATTTAGTACATCCAAGTACATTCATGTGTATTTATTAATATTAACAACGTATCTGACAGTGTTCATCCTGACCAGCTCTACTACTTGTGAAAATAGTTTTATCCCTCTGATATCCCTCTGACTCACAGTGCCAAACCTCAACTCAACCTGAAAATATTAACCTGCCATCATAACATAAACACAACAACAAACATCAATAAGTAAACATGGCCACCCACATTTCCAGGCAACTATAACTTCTTTAATCATAAAATATAACTGCTGGGAGAGGCTTCTTCTGAAGTTTATTACAGCTCCTTCGACTCATAAAACCAATGCTGACATGTTCCTGTATTTAATGTTCTACACCTGTCTTATAATCTGTCTGTTTTAGCAATTTTTGACACCTTTGCTTTAACTTGTTTTAAAAAAAAAAAAAATTTGTATTTCTCTCTTATGATTGTCTATTGTTGATTGTCCAAGGAAAATCTATTGCTGTATTGTTGCTGTTGTCATCAT
>JARVGQ010000981.1:17950499-17960620 GCA_031762355.1 Hypsolebias martinsi | reverse complement strand
TTGTAGCCAGGTCTCTCTTGTAAATGAGTCCTCGAGACTCATTGAGATTAACCTGCCTAAATAAAGGTTGAATGAATAATGTATAAAAAATGCAGCAATTTTAGATCTTTATCAGCAAGCAGACAGAAAATTAATTATATAAACAATTTGTTTTGAGTACTATAATTCTTAATTAAAATTATTTTTGCATTTTGTGCAGTGTCCAGCAGGTGGCGCAACTAATGTCTCTTGAACAACGGAGAGAAGTTTGAAAGTAGAAGAAGAATGATGTGACGCAGAAAATCTGCGCCGAGCCTTTTTTGCACGTGTTATTTTCTGGAGTTTGATCTAATTGTGACTTTTCAGCGTTCGTGTCCCGTGAAAAAGCACAAAAATGGGGAAGAAACTAAAAGTTGGAAAGACCAGAAAGGATAAATTCTACCATCTGGCGAAAGAAACAGGTAGCGTCTTAATTTGACAAAACACCGGAGCAACCGGAATTTAGCTAAACAAATTTTAACCGAAATGCAGCCAGTACAAATGCAGTGACGCTTATTTTATTTAATTGTTTGTTTGTTTTCAGGTTATCGCTCTCGTTCTTCCTTTAAACTCATCCAGCTGAACCGTAAATTCACGTTTTTACAAAAAGCCAGAGCTCTGATCGACCTGTGTGCTGCTCCTGGAGGATGGTAAGCAGCTCATCAACTCTCAAATCTGAATAATATGTCATTAATATGCCCAGAGATTAAAACAGACATGTACAGCCCCTATATCTTACTAGTTGGTCGAAAAACTAAATCCATAGATTTAAATTATAGTTAAAAATCAGTCACTAATAGGTAATTACTACAGAGATTAACATGTTAACAACAACCATGATGGAAAACTAATTGTGTGATTAGAAAAGAGGTTTTACTTTTTCTATAATCGTCTACAAGCGAATGAAACGACTGTCAGGATTGCTAAAAATGTATAAAGTTAGGCCATCCTGAATAACAATATTAAAGAAGCATGGTTCGATAACAATTCAGTCTCAATTTTCTAATTGTTTGGTAAACTCAAATTTAAATAAAATGTGAGTAGCCACCTGCCTAAATTAATATTAGATGTAGGATTCAAACAGTCAGGTTATTAATATGTATGCACTTTGTAAAATAAAGAGAGTTGAAACTTTTGAAACTTTTAATTTAATTTGAAATGTCCTCTCCAGGTTGCAGGTAGCATCTAAGTTTATGCCTGTTTCAAGTCTCATCATTGGTGAGTGTAATGTTCTCAGCTTGGATAATCAATCGTCCTATATTTGCTGAAGTTTATAAAGCAGATGCAGCGATATCTGAAATATTGTCTTTTTGTCAGGTGTTGACTTGGTCCCCATTAAGCCCATCCCCAATGTGGTGACGCTTCAAGAAGACATTACGACTGAGAAGTGCAAACAGGTGTGAATGTTGATGCAATGTGATGGAAGTTGTTTTCTAGACATGGAGAAAACTGCTGTTCATTATACAGTATATTTAAAAAAAAATCTAAAATGTGAAACTGTGGGACTTTGCGTTTGTGATCTTTACTGTTTTATGGACAGGCTCTTCGAAAGGAGCTTCAGACTTGGAAAGTGGATGTTGTTTTGAACGATGGAGCCCCAAACGTGGGAACCAATTGGCAACACGACGCCTTTTCCCAGGGTAAGATAAAGAAAAAACTTTATTAAACGGAGCACTTGATCAGTACAGAATCTACCATAACATGAGATGATGTATGCATAACATGCATTTCTTTAAAATAAATACACACCATTGTTTATCTTTGTTCATCCTGATGACTTTACTTTTGAGCCCATTTTCTAAATTAGTGCTTTTTTCCTCAGCTCACCTGACCCTCATGGCTCTGAAGCTGGCCTGTGAGTTTCTGAACAAAGGTGGAACTTTCATCACAAAAGTTTTCCGCTCCAAGGACTACCAGCCACTGCTCTGGATCTTCCAGCAGTTCTTTAAGAAGGTGCAGGCCACCAAGCCGCAGGCATCAAGAAACGAGTCAGCTGAGATCTTCGTCATCTGTCAAGGTAGACGGCAGCTGCAGATGAACAATTAGTTTTCAAGATTGTAGAGAAGAGATCCGTTTCTTAAATACGTCTGCAGATCAACTCTAAGCCAGGTTTTGTTGTCCCTCTTAGGTTTTCTTGCTCCGGACAAGATCGACAACAAGTTCTTTGACCCTAAACATGCTTTCAAAGAGGTGGAGGTGCAGGCCAAAACTGTGAAGGAGCTGATTCCTGTTAAGAAGCCAAAGGCAAGGACACAAAGAAACAGTCTTTACAACAAAAACATCCAAACAGTTTTATAATCTTAGTCAGTTTACACATTTGGGGATGTTTATGTGAATTTATTCAGAGGTTCTTTTTCTCTCTATAAAGCAGCTGTTCTTGTGTTCCAGGCAGAGGGATACACAGACGGTGACCTGACGCTCTTCCACAGTTTTACCATAACAGAATTTTTAAAAGCTGAAAACCCTGTCGATTTTCTGGGAAAAGCCAGCGAGGTGAGATTTCTGCTGTTGTCAAAAACTTTCTCTACATTATAATATCTCTCTTGTAAATGAGTCCTCGAGGCTCAATGAGATTAACCTGCCTAAATAAAGGTTGAATGAAAAAAACAGAACTGTTGGGTTTCTTATCTGTAAGAAAATCATTTTAAGGAAAGGGTTAAAATCTATTACAGACATGCTTTTATTTTGGGGTCTGAAGTTCAACAAATACACGGTTTGCTTTCTTACAGATCACTTTCAATAATCCAGACCTGGAGTTGCATTCAGCCACCACTACCGAGATAAAGGAGTGCTGCCGTGACATCAAAGTACTTGGCCGCAAAGAACTCCGGTAAAACAATTATTTTGTTTAATTGTGCGTGTTACATTTAAGTTTTATTGATTAACTGTTTATTTTGAAGTTGTACGATAATCATTCAGGTCTAAATTGTTTTTTTAAATTCTGATTCATTGAGTCACATTGATTGAAATAATTGTTTTAATTATTCAGAAAGACTGATTAGATTTTGTATACACGCAAAGCTTTGCATAAACATAATGGTTTCTCTGAATAGTAAAATGTCAATTTGGCTCGAATCTGAATCAAGATGATCTTGACTTTGCACTGGTGTTCTCTCTTGTATTCTCACATCTGCAGCCTACTGCTGAACTGGAGGACAAAGCTAAGAAAATATTTGGCGAAGAAACTGAAGGAGGAGGCCAAACAACTTGACCAGGAGATAACGTACGCTGTCATTTTCACTAAGCTCAGAAAAATAACGTTTTACTGGAACCTTTCACACAGGACTAACGTAAAACCATTTTGTTTTTATAGTTTAAGCTCAGATGAAGAAGGAAATAACTCAGATGCTGAGTCAGACAAGAAGAATAAGAAGGAGGAGGAGGAGAAAGAGGACGACGAGGAGGAAGAAATGGATAAAAAACTGGCTGAGCTGAAAGCTGAGGAAGTGGCCGACCTAAAAAGGCTAGACTCTTATGTTAAACTTTGTTTATTTTTTATGTAAATGTTGCTTGTTTATCGTGCTCATGGATTTTGAATTGTCATCAGAAAGAAGAGGAAGCTGTTGAAGGAGAAGAGAAAGCAGAGGGAGAGAGTGGAGCTGAAGATGGATCTGCCTGGTGTCTCCATCGCCGGCTCCACTGACCCATCCTTGTTTACTTTATCCTCCATCAAGAAGCAAAAGGTGAAAACCTTTCCATACATACTGGACGGGACAACTACGGCGTCAAACCAGATATTTTAAACAGCTATTCTCAGATATTGTCGTATTTGCAACACAAGGCTGCAGACTTTGTTCTAGTTTGAAACTCCTTTGGTGTGACCTTTTGTCCACCAGGTGCTGGCTGATCTCTCTAAGGGGGACATGCAGGTCGCCGACAGTCTGGCAGAAGTAGAAGATGATATTCACCTCTCAGACCTGGAGGGGGATGATGATGAAATGTCCCTGGCATCAGATTTAGATGATGATGATCTGGAAGAGGTGGAACAGACACAGAAAGAGCTGGAAAAGAAAAAAACAAAGAAGTAAGGTGGTTTTTTTTTTTTTTAAGATCTCGCCACATTTGTTTTTATCAAGGTCGTTTCTATAAGAAAATATTGAATTAAATCTATTTTAGCATTTAGTTGAGATTGTTTTCTAAAACTTAGCTACAGCTGTTTTAAAAAATTTTTTATTTACATCTAAAAACAAGTCAGACTTGTCCCCCCCCCCCCTTTTTTTTTTTTTTTTTAATTTATTTATTTATTTATTTTTTGTTTGTTTGTTTTTTTGTTTTTTGAATGTCCAGAGGACCAGACTTAGCTTTTTTGGAAGTCAGACTTGTATTTCAAATTCTCTTGTTTCCCAGAAAATAGTCCGTCTTTAATGTTTCTTTGCATTTTTCCAGAGTGAAATTCACAGAGGAAGAAGAGGAAAGGGAGGATGAGGAGCAGGAGAGTGGGTTGCTGGTTGAACTGGAGGGAAAAGATGAGAAGAAGGAGCGGGAGACTAACCTGTGGTTCAGCAAGGTTTGTTCATTCATCCTTTTTTTAAACAAAGTCATTTCTTCATCTTATATGTCCTGTTGATAGTTTTATGTTTTGATGTACTTTCAATTTAACTATTTTAAGTAAAACGTTTTAATTTCTACATTTCTTTTTAGGGCATCTTTTCAGAAATTGACCTGGATCGAGATGCAGAGTGCGAGCTCAGACAGACTGAATGGCTCCAGAACAAACAGTCAGGTAACCCCCTCTCATCCTGCATTAATAAATAAGCTGTATTTTTTTTTTTTTTTACTTAAATCTGGGTCTGGCATAAAGTAACAAACTTGTTTGTTTTCTAGTAAAAGGCACAAAAAGGAAATTTGAAGAGAAGGAAGAGGTGAACCAAGCTGCTGCTGCAGATGAAGAAAAGGCAGGACCTTCTCAGGAAGCTGCTGAGGAAAGTGACAGTGACTCAGACAGCAGCGATGATGAAATGTAAAGCTTCATTTCATTCATTCAACCTTTATTTATTCAGGTTAACCCCATTGAGCCTTGGGACTCATTTACAAGACAGACCTGAATTAATTTGCTACTCTCTGGTGATTTATGCCCAAAGTATTTATAATTAATGGAATGAAGTTCAATTTTGTTTGATTACTATTTTGTATACACGACTAATGCATCAGGTACTGTTGATCTTTTTTTCAGGGAGATTACAAAGATGAAGCAAGCCAAAGGAGATGGTGTGGCATCAAAAGAGGCTGATGATGACTTCCAGGTTGTTCCTGTTGAAAGTATCAGTAAGTCTCATGGAAACTTTGCTCACTGTTTTATTTAGGTTCCTTGTTGGTTACGTTTACTTCAGGTCATTATTTCCCTTCTCAACGTTAGTGCAGGTTTTCTGTCTTAAAAGGGACATTTGTCAGTTTCAAACAAATAATTGATAGTATTATTGTTTATTTATTATTATTGTTGATGATTTGTAATAATTGGGTGTTGTTGCTTCTTGTGTTCTTCAGGCAAGAAAGCAAGGATCCTGGATGCAGAAGGCTTGGCCTTAGGCTGTGAGATTGCTACATCCAAGAAAAAAGCAAGAGACCTGGTGGACAGTTCCTTCCACAGGTCTGTGTGCATTGTTTTGAAAGTCTTAACTAATGCTGATTAACTTAGATATTGTGTATATACAGTATACTGTATTTTTCAGACTATAAGTTGCATTAAGTAGAACTAAAACATTTTGACAGATTTGAGAGCTGTGTACTGCTTAAAACCAGTTCGACAACCAGAATTAATACATAAGGCGCACCAGATTAAGGCTCACTATTGATTTTTGAGAAAATTAAAGGATTTTTAAGTGCGCCTTATAGTCCGAAAAATACGGTATTTATTTATGTTTTATTTAATGTTTTTGTGTCGCCTCAAAAGAATGAGGTGTCGTTCTGGGCGGCTTTAAAAATGACGTTCTTGTGTTGAAAGTTGATAGTTTGCTCTTACAGGTTTGCCATCTCCGATGAACCATGGGAAGTACCCACGTGGTTCTTGGATGATGAACGTAAACACAGAACGAGGCCTGTGCCAGTCACTAAAGAGATGGTGGAGGAGTATAAGCAGAAATGGAAAGAGATCAACGCCCGGCCAATCAAACGAGTTGCTGAAGCCAAAGCCAGAAAGAAGAGGAGGGTAGGATAAAGCTCAGTTATTATGTTCAAATCTTATAAAGTTGGAGCTATGGTATTTGGGGTCAGAAATGTGAATAGAAGTCATTTTAGCAAAAAAAAAAAAAAATTGGATTGGAATGACTGGATCATGGAATGATCAAATGTTAAATCCATGTTTTCTGTGGGACCTTTTTAGATGTTGAAGAAGATGGAGCAAGCCAAGAAGAAAGCAGAAGCCGTTGTGAATACTGTGGACATCTCTGAAAGAGAGAAAATGTCTCAACTGAAGAGGTATACATTTTTTTCTGAGAATGGAATGAAACTCCGTTAATTTGCTTAATGATCAGCAAGAATAAAATCACAATAATATATTTTTTCTTCTTCTCGTTTTGTCAGTATCTACAAGAAAGCGGGTGTGAAAAAAGAAAAGAGAGAAGTAACCTATGTAGTAGCCAAAAAGGGGGCTGGCAAGAAGGTGAGTCGGCCTAGTGGCGTCAAGGGAGTCTTCAAAGTGGTGGATGGTCGCATGAAGAAAGACATGCGGGGAATGCAGAGGAAAGAACAACACGCCAAAGGAGGGAAAGGAAAAGGAAAACAGGCCAGGGGTGGTAAAGGAGGAATGAAGGGTGGTAAAGGAGGAGTGAAGGGTGGTAAAGGAGGAATGCAGGGTGGTAAAGGCAAAAGAGGAAAATAAAAATGAAACCCATAACATTTTACCAGTTTGCTTTTTCCTTCTCCCATCTTCCCTGTTGCACGAGGCTTTCTTTGTGAAGCTCCTTTGCTATGAATAAAACAAAAAAACAACAACTTGGGTCTCAGATCATGTGATCAAAGTTTCTGCAAGTCGTGGAGACTTGCGAATTTTAAATACTGGTTGTATTGTACATCTTTAAAAATGCAGTTTCACCAAGCAAATCTGTATTTCAATCCTATCAACAATAAATGAGTTTATAACATTTTGTAAATAGTAAATGTACACATTCTGGAATAAATGTTTTTTTCAAAATTGGTTAGATTTTTGTTTGTTTTGTTTCTGTTTTGTTATTCATTTGGGATTCACACATACCGTGTAGTACATGACAGATACTTTTGAAATATGTAGTGTAGTTGAAACTTAATTTACAGTTTGACTTTTTTTTTTTCAAAGGTTGTTAAGGAATTTTAGACGTACTGTTAATACCTGTATTAAAATAAAGGCAGAAATACCTAGACCTTCAAAGTGCACATTGAAACAGTTTGACTACATCAAAGTTCATGCTCAATAATCCAGGTCAAAATCCAACAATGTTCAATCAGGTCATTTGGATAATTTCTTATTTGTTTTGCTGACACATTTTTGTCCTTCATCCAAAGGACTTCTTCAATCTAAAGAGCCACCAACAAACTGATTCCCACAAATGGCATACTCCAAAGTGGAAAATGTCCTTTATCTTTACCCACTTCCATTTTGGGTCACGGGGTTCACTGGTTTCCAGTGGTGGGATGTAACTAAGTACAAATACTTTGTTACTGTACTTAAGTACATTTTTCATATATCTGTACTTTACGTAGAATTAAATGTGGGTACTTTTACTCCACTACATTTTACGTGAAGTATCTGTACTTTCAACTACACTACATTTCTATAATGAGTTGAGTTACAAGTTACATTCACGTTGCAGTTTTTTGATTTGTCGTTAGTTTGAAAGTAACTGATGAGAGGGGAGTTGGTCCATTGAATCACTGCAAAGTGGACAGGTAACATATAGACCTGCCTTCAAGAAGAGCTGGAACAGTGACGTATATTCTAGTATAAACGTCATTGAACAGGGAGCGCTCACAGCACCACTAACACACCCGAAATGGATTCCACCACAAAGATTCAGCCAAAAGATACACAACACCCATGGCCTTACTGAAACATTATTAAAAGATTACTAGATTGTTTTCTTCTGCTGCTGCCTTTCATTTTATATAAGCGTTGTCTTTTCTTATTATTGTATATATTGTTGTTTTGTATTTTAATTATAAAATGAAGAAATATTAAAATAATAAAATAAATAAATTACTGAAAGACTTTTCAGTACAACAGGACAGATTCTCTCTCCCAAAAGAGGCAGACTGGATTAAAAAAACTGAAAACCAACTTCTGAACTTCTTCTAACCAACTTCTTCTGAACTTGAACAAGACATTCTTGCTGCAGTACTACCGGTAAAATGTATCAGTTCGTGGGATGTTAGGAGATAAGAGACGTCTCCAAATGTCTCGACACTCGGGTCCAAGTTTTGAAACTGGTGTCAGGAAGTTAAAATATTGTTCATTGTTGATCCAATACAAGGCTGACTAGACAGTATTTTAACTAGAGTTGATGACAAACGAGTTGAAGTGATCTATTCCTTCGTTAGGTCGAATGCGCTTTTTTCTGTCCGACAACTTTTACTTCAATGTGTTTACTGCAGTTAAAATGACATTGGTTTTGCTTTGTGTTAAGTAAAAACTTTCAAAGATTCTTTGAAGTTTTGAACCCAATCTCCCTCCCATCAAAGCCCTTGGAAACATTTATTAATCATTTACAGATTTAGTAAACGGCTATTTTGGGTTTAAATGTTTAAACTACAGCAACTGAATGTGATGGTCCATCTAACTGTGTTCAGCATTGCCTTTATGACCTCTACCCATTATATTTTTCCCGTCAATGCGAAGGAAATAAAATTTCGGGAAGTGTACCATTTCCCTTCCTGCTAAACTGTTTATTAGAGCTACGCAGTTTACCTAAATACTCTTCTTCTCACTTTCACTCAAGGCATACATACAGAGGAATGTACGCTGTCACCCCCTGTGGTCACAGAATTTGATAAGTCTCAGAATTTGGTGTAACACCACACTAGCATAAACTTCAGAGTATTAATGCAAAAGGTGGCACAAGCGAACATGGTTGTTCACCAGACGGATGTGAATACAGCATATTCACATAACCCAATTGAGTGTGAACTCTATATTGACCAACCAGAGGGTTATGAGGAAGATACCCAGAAAAATTAAAGACTTGTGTATAAACTGTAAAAATCCCTCTATGGGCTTAAACAGTGTGGCAGAAACTGGAACAAAATGTTGCATGACTACCTATGTGAAATCAAGTTTGTTCAAAACCCTGCTGATTATTGTGTTTACACAAAGATTACTGATACTGGAAAGGTGTTCATTATCATATAGACAATAGTGATATGAATACCCTTTGAGATGTGAAAGTGAAGCTTGCATCCACATTTAGGATGAAGGATTTAGAAACACATTTCCTTGGTACTGACTTTAAGAAAGATGCTGACAGTGAAGTAGAACAAGGGGTGATTATTACCTTATTCCACCTTACACTTTTCAATAATTATAAGGGACTCGTTTGAGTCTTAGAGTAATAATTATTGATTCAAAAAACGGGTTCACTTCTTATTAGGTTAATCACAATTTTCTTCCATGTGACCATTAGGATGAACATGACATGAGACTTGAATTATATTTGATCCATCAAATAATGCGATCATTTATTATCAAATCATAAAATTATCACAACATTGACACACTGATCGGCTGTGATTCAATTCTTGCGCATAAAAACGTATCGGCTTTCTCGAAGACAAGAGATTCAAGTTAAGATGGTAATTAACTTATATCTGAAGGCACATTTAGCTTAATTAGTTACTGGCGTAGGTTTAAAGAAGAGGTTTCAAGAGAGTTTGAGGGAAGGAAATGAGATTTAAGAGGGTGAAGTGAGGGAAGGAAGTTTTTGAATGTGTCAACCAGAAAATAGCACGCCCTTCCATGGCTTACAGCTTTTAACTGCAGACTGTAGTAACGTTTCCGAGCCTACCTCAAGATTGTTGGTCCCCAGGTGAAGTCGGTAACAGCTTTTGGACGTGAAAGAGGAGTTTTAATCCACCAAAACGTTCAGCAGGTCTTTCATTATTCCTCTACGGGTCGTGTCAAGTCAGCCTTTGGCAGCAGG
>JARVGQ010000981.1:17908661-17927027 GCA_031762355.1 Hypsolebias martinsi | reverse complement strand
GATAGATAGATAGATAGATAGATAGATAGATAGATAGATAGATAGATAGATAGATAGATGGATGGATGGATGGATATTTCTTTAAATGACAATCATTAGAGATTAGTATACAGTATCTTTGTCTGGATTAATTTATCTGTCTGAACTCAAGTGGGCCTCAAAACAAATAATTTTATTAAGAGGTTGGTTTGTTCAACCTGTATAATCTGCTTCTCTTTATTAACTTGCAGCAAAATTAAAGTTGTTGATGACCTTGAAAGAAACATAACTAATGTTTATACACCATGATTTGGAAATGTGTGGAAAGAAACATCTTTTTTTTTTTTTTTTTAGTTTTCATAAAACTGTAAAATTGATGCAATTTCTCTCATATGCAGGGGTTGGGTGGACAAATGTGGAACAATGAATCACAATAATTAAATTTGTTTCAATCATTGAAATAACCTGTATTTGACTAGCTTTTGGTACATGTCAGCAGTTTGTTTCAGTTCCACATTTTGCTTAGAGAAGCATTACAGATTGATATTCAGTCAGGATATTTACAGCATGCTGTCTGTGGGGAGTCCCCCACAGCCCTTCCAGAGTCCTCCGAGTATTTACTAAAGGAGTAAACAGAGGACGTCCTAAAACTTGACTTCCCACACGTCTTCATGTGCCGTGCCTTGGGTTTGTAGAGTGGCAGAAGGATGTTGGTTTTAGATGTTATCATATTTTTGATGGAACGTGGCTTTTTTTTTTTTTTTTTTTCATAATATACATGTCATGCTTACAGCCTCTCTGCTAACCTTCTATGTCTTTGTTCTTTTTTGTCTTTTTTATTAATCAATCCCTGGTCATTAATCTGTCGGCATCTCGCCTTTGGTCACCTTGCCTCTTTTTTTTTTAAAATATAGGATGCATTATTTCTTTTAAGCTACATGTTGCAATGTGTTTGGCTTTGCTCTGTTATTGCTCCTTACATTATCTGAAACAAGTGTTTTTTTAAGTACCGTACTGATGTGAAACAATCTGAGCATATTTTTGATCCTGAGCTTGTAATTTTATTAAACATTTAATAGAATCACAATTAAAGAATTAATCAGACAATCTGAAGTAATTTTTTGTAGAAATATGTACAGTAAATAGCCTGTTTTCTGTTGTTGTATTATTTTTTTCATTGCATCAGAGGTTGTATTTTCTTGCACTGACACCCGTCCTGTTTCTCTTCAGTTTGAGAGTCTGAGTCGGGTTGCTGAGTGCCTGTTTTCATTGCTGAATGGTGATGACATGTTTACCACCTTCGCCCAGCTGAAGGACACAAACACTTTGGTTTGGCTCTTTAGTCGGACGTACCTGTACTCCTTCATCTCCCTCTTTATCTACATGGTGCTGTCGCTCTTCATCGCCCTCATCACTGACTCCTATGAGACCATCAAGGTAATTCTGAGTAAAGTAAAAGCTGTTCCACTCCAGGCTTTTGATGGCAGTTTGAATGTAATGCTGGATGTGGTTTAATTTCTAGATCCAAATGACTAATTTGACCGTGCTCAAGTTGCAAGTCAGGAAATTAGTTGGAATTGCTCATTTTTATGCTCAGCAACCAGGCTTTCTGCTGTTAGCTACATGGGTGAACTGTTTATTTTATTGTTTTTTAGGCATCCAATCACTGTAGCAATAGGTTCTCCAGAGAGGATGTACTGCAGGCCTATGTATTTATTTATTTTAATTCCGTGTGGGCTTTTGAAAATGTAGGTACAAAAAAATCTGCATTTATAATTAAATTATTCTTATTTTACTGTGTGTTGTATATGTAAATGGTAAATGGACTGTACTCATATAGTGCCTTTCTATCAAGACAATCAAAGCTCTTTACAACACAATCTGTGTCATTTATCCATTCATACAGCACTCTACTAGATCTGTACAAAGCTAACTGAACAAATCATTCTAAAGAGACTAATCAGAGTTTTATCACATTCATACACCGATAGGACACATATAAGAGGCAATGAGGGGTTCAGTGTCGTGCCCAGGGACACTTTGGCATGTGATGGCTGGTGGAGTCAAACCCCCAACTCTTGCATTGGTGGACGACTGCTCTAACCACTCAGACACAACCGCTCTAAGACCCAAATTATGTGAAATTGAGCTTTGCATGGTGGTTGCAAAATGTTTGAGTTTTTAATTTTTTTTTTTAAGCAAAGCATAGCGGGTTTTTATCCTGCAGCTATCCAATCCTCTGCACAGTAGTCCCTCGATTATTGCGGGGGTTACATTCCAGACACTCCCGCAGTAAGTGAAAAACCACAAAGTAGGAACACTATTTTAGTATTTATATATATTTATATATTAAGGCTTTATAAACTCTTCCCACACTCTTGCAATGTTCTAAACTATTAAACCTATGTAATTAACAACATACGTATATGTACTGCACAGTAGCTACTGCAAAATTTTATGAGGACCTCACCAGCCTTGGTCTGGTTCTGGTCAAGTGCTGATAGGCTCTCTGCAACAGACACTTTTGGAGCGAGCCGGACCTTCGGAGAGCCAGCACAAAACCACACAATGGGCTCAATCGAATCCAAATAATCCAGAAAAATCCAATGAAAAAGTCCAGATGAGCTCTGGAGAAGACATTGGACCTCCATGCAACACCTCCCTGCTCGAGAGGTTTCATGGGCCGGCAAGCAGATTGACCGAAGAGGCTGGAAGTAGTTCTGGTCCGGTTCTGATCGGCTCTCTGCGGTCACTGAGCACCAAAGTCACTATGAATGAGGACCAAACTTTTTAGTCAGGTTTGGATCAGGTCAAAACTTTCCCTCCATTTTGATACCCGGAAGCAGTGTTGGCTTCTGGGTAATGTAGTTCTTTTGAACTGGCAATATGGGGCACCTGCCCGAAGTATTTTTTCATTAACTTTTTTCTGTACCGTCCCAATCAGGTGAGTAATATTAAAGTTGACAACCGTTGAAAAACTGCAAAAGAGCGAGTCCACGTAAGTCGATCCGTGAAGTAGTGAGGGACTACTGTAGTCTTGTTGGCTTTATACACATCTTCACTCACCCAGGTCTAAATCAGGTCTCTCTCGTAAATGAGTCCCCTAGGCTCAGTGGGATTAACCTGTCTAAATAAAGGTTGAATGAAAACTCGATTAGAGCACTTTCAAGTATTCCTGAAATATCAAGACTCATAGACTATCTGAACTAATGCTTGGTCTCAAACTACTTTGCTTTTCAGCAGCCAATTACTGCAAAGTCCATTTGCACCAAGGTGCCACACTAAAACTTTTAGGACACTTGTTGGAAATTAAGTGTTAAAGTCACCTTTCCTGCCTGAAGGATTTAGTTTTGTAATTTCAAAACTGTTTTAATGTCTTCTTGCAGAACTACCAGAGAGATGGTTTCCCACTGACAGACTTGCAGAAATTCCTTCAGGATCATAAAGATTTTCTTGTGGTGGAGGAGAATGGCCAGACAGACGTTGAGCTCAGTAACTCAGTACGCTTCTGCTGCTACTGCCAACGGTATGACGGTGCTCACATCAATGTTAAAATGCTTCAGTAATTGTTTGTCCTTAATAAAAAGCTCAACTTCACACAAATTGCTTCCTTGTCTAGATGCAAATGTAGCTTTAAGACGTAATGTGGTTTAGGTAGGCACTTAAAGCTCTCAATAGCAAAAACTTAAGTTACTTTTTTTATGTGAACTTCTGAACACAGTCAGACTTGTTTTGGTTCCTCTAACAAATAACCAAATTCTTGCAGTGACTGTGCCATGCATTTCACATCTAGGCCTTCAATGGTGCCCTGCGTGATTTTGTCCACCTCTTAGTCCTTTCATTATGACTCCATGGCTACAAAAACTATTGATAATACACAGAAACGTGGAATAATATGATGCTGCATCACAGACACAGTAATGTGACTGAATGCCATCACTAAAGCAAGAAACACAATAAACACAATTCAGGGTTTCCTTCAACTGCAGCCTCAGCTGCACCACAAACATATTTAACAAAACCATCAGTATAGAAGTAATAAAATGACAAAAATGTACAAAAAAAATCAGAATCAGAATAAGCTTTATTATCATTAGACAGAGATACGAGAACATGTACATACAGTCATCCAGAAGATGGATATAGTGCACAAAGCAGCTGCTATAAGCGCAGCCTTTCTTATACTTTTTCAGAATAGTATTCTTAGATAGGAAAAGGGGGAGAACTATGAGGGTAGATAGTGGTATCACAAAAAAAAAAAAAAAAGACCTTTCACATCTCGTCTTATCAGGACATGATTTGAGACATTAAAAAAAAACCCCACTACCATCACGCACATTTAAAAACATGATTACATGTGCATTTGCCGTCAATGTGTTGATTTGTCCATGAGCGTTTTTCAGATCAGCCACAGTTCTGATGATGTTGTTTCAGCTGGCAGTTCAGATAAGCTTGCACAGAAAGTTCTCGGGGTGGGGTGGAGGTGTCAGATTCAGATAAGCTTTGATTGTTGTTTTTCTTCAGGCAGACAATTTTTTTTTTCCCTTCAGCCTTGAGTCCATCTGGACATTCTGGTTCCTAAATGGCCTGATTGTGGGGATCCATTCCACTGATCCATGTTATGAGTCTCCTTCAAGGTCGATCCCACCACGCTGACGAGTCCCAGAAGCCGCAGGTGGCCTGCGATTCTCATAAATTGCCTTCACCTTACAGTTTAGCTCGTAAAACAGCTGGTTTTGAGTACTCACAGCACAAACCAAACCTTCATACAGATCAACTGCCACACTCCCCATGGATCCATGACGTACCCCACAGTGTGCGTCTCAGCTGGACAAGCAGGTTCTCCAGGACCTTGTTGTTTTGTTGAGAAAATCTTGTTGATGGCATTGAACGGCCAGGACACCAGATCCATAATCTTAATTTACGTTTGAGAGATGTGTGTACCAGGCGCTTCAAACACGCAGAGAGTGAAACGGGAAGGAAAAAAAAAACGGGAGAGGAAAGGCAAGAAGTTTACATTATCAGTACATAAACTTCATCCTCCTTTCTTTCCTCAAGAGTTCAGTTTCTCCGTCATACAGGTCATCGTGGCGTTTCCATTTCAGCAATGTCATTTTCTACCGCCATGGAAGCTAATGCTGAAAGTGACGTCTGTTGTGGCGTATATTTTGATTCACATTAGGGCTGAGAAGGTCCGCTTGACATTCAGCCTTTGCAAGTTGCCACAGATGCCCCGACAAGTACGTTGTCTGACCGACCAATCAAACATGAAAATACTGGTGTTGTTGAACGCCTGCTTGATGGCCCTGCTGTCACCAACTCAACATTGATTGGTCAAAGCAGCCGTTTCATTGCCGCTTGTTTTGAGCTTCAGGAGCCTGAGCTGTTGATTTTAAAGTCCTCGAGCCAAATATCTTTGACCCTAGCACATGTTGGTTGAAATGTGATTGGATAAATGCTCTAAATAAACATGCCACTGGAAGCTGCTCAACCAGGAGAAAAGCTTTGAAATGAACAAACATTTCAGAATAATATTAATAAAGAGAAAAAATATACTTAAATGTGAGTCAGTGATTCTGGTTGTGTTTAGGTCAGCAGAGAAAGCTTCACTGGCCCTGACAGTCCACCACTGAATTCTTGTCACAAGCTTCCATATTGAGGTTAACTATTCTTCAGAGGTACAGGGTGACTCATGGAAGGATAAATGTAGCTGGACTTAGCCGTTCCAGTCTGTGAAATTGAAGTGTATTATGAGTGGTTTATGGTTTGTGCAAAAAGTTCTATAATGGAAATCTTGTTTAACAGCTTCCCTTTGCTCCCATATCTTTTTCTTAAATGTCAAATCACACTTGTGAGACAGCAAATCATGAATATTTGTATTTGAGAGCAAGACATTTGGTAATTTAAGCTGCTGCTAATTCAAGAACATAAAAAAATCTTAAATATGCATATTGGTACCAGTTGCCTGGGGCAGAACTACAGACAAGACCAATGGGAACATGAGTAAAATGACCAGACAAGTAAACGGTTTATTGCCTTCAAGCTGTTTCACTAAATGCTTGCTCGTATAAAAAAAAAACTGTGTTGCAGCTGTTTCTGAGTAGAACATCTCTAAAGAAGCTGACCTTGCAACAAAAGTGGTCTGAAAACTGGATGCTTTAAAACGTGAATTTCCAACAAAGTTCAATCAGATCATCTGGACATTTTTTTTTTTTTTTAATGTTTTGTCCTTCATCCAAAGGACTTCATCAGTCTGAAGAGCCACACCAAACTCAGTCCCATAAGTGGCTCACTCACTCCAACCAGTTATGGTGATAAGATGGTTTCTGGAGTCTACCCTCTCCCTCATCAACTCCTCCGAGGCAGCCATAGCCAAAGTGGTTTAAAACACAAAAGTTCATGTTCAATAATCCCGGTAAAGTTGAGTCGGATCCTCTGGACGGTTTATTTTCTTTATTTTCTTTGTTTTATTTATTTTTTGGGGGTTGAAACATTTCGTCCTTCATGGCTCCTCAGACTAATTGGTCGAAAAGTATCATGTAGCTAAATAAAAATAAAGGCTCGTCCACACATATTTAACTTGCAAAACATTTAGATCTCAAACTGGATTTTCTGAGGGTTGCCAGAGTGCTCATGTCTACTAAAGCAAACAAATCAATGCATTTCTTCTTTATAGTTGTTTATCCATCTTATTTTATTCTTACAAAAAAAAAAGGCAATGAAATGCCACTGCAGGCTTTAAAAAATGTATCCAGCATATTTTACACCTTGTTGCTGCTGTAAGATGTGTGTTTTCTGGTCATTCCTTTCCAATGATCCAATCCCTCATCAGCAGGCTGCAAGATTTCCTCCACTCTGTGGTTTGGCTCAGTCCTACTCTGTCTGAGAGCAATGAAATTAGTGGTGGGAACTATGCAGACACACCCAGTGATGGACTGATTACAGAGAAACTGAGGCTGAACACTGTGAAGAACCCCCATCACCTCCCCCATCCACATACACCTCCTGATTTCCTGTGTAATCTTCCAAAGAAAAACAAGTCCTGTTTATCACCGAGGCTCTGAAGCATCCAGAAAGGTTGTATGAATGTAGTGTCTCTTAGGCTTCTGAAAAATGCACAAGTTCAAAGACACTTTGTCTTTTATGTGGTGAGACGTGTGGTTCAGAGTTTCCCTCGTGTGTTTGGGTTTGTTTAGAATTGCCAAACGCTGTTTCCTCTTTCATATCAATTTTTTATTAGAGCTCTAAAGTGACCACTTTCCTAATGTAAAGGCGTACTCGTTTTCTCTTCTGATCCCATGCAAACATTTTCTTCCTCCTACTTGTCTTTAAATTTGTAAAGATTCAACCTTGACAAAGTCACAGTTTCTTAAATAAAATAAAATAAAATTAAAATGTTAAGCCAATAACTTCATTTTTACGTTTCGTTTTAGGAACAGGTTTGTCCGTACACAGACGTCCTCAGTTTTGGTCCAGTTCCTTCTACTTAAGAGGAAAAAAATGTTCATCCAAGTGCAATAAGATGTTTACATCATGTTTACACCGGAGTTTCAAATATTTGTACACGCTGTTAAATACATTTATTGTCGTATAAACTTTGAGGGGGGAAATAGAACTATTAAGAGTTATCAACGTTTTGAGGGCAGCTGTTTCAGCTCCCAGGTCTGTTTTTATATGTAATCAGTCATTAAGACCAAGCCTGGATTCTTTCCCGTTTCCTCGAGAGCTGTTTATTACCGAATTATCCAGGTTTTCCACTCTGGATGTCTAAGTCTTTAAGGAAGTGTAGTTTCCGTTACAGAGCCATTACGTACAGTAACTCTGTGTAATGCAACTAAATAAGCATGTTCATCTTGTGGAAATTAGTAGAAAACTGTTTTAAAATTACCAAAGTTCTGTCATTAGTCCTTCTGTCAAATTGCACAAACTCTGTAATTGGAGCTAATTGACGCCTCTTATCTGACTAAATTGTGGATTTATGAGCAGCTTTGTTTTAATGCTAAGGCAACAATTAGATGAGCAAACATGATGCATTTCTGAATGAAACTTTATCCAGATGCAACTGGCTTTATTAATTCTTTTTTTTTTTTTTTTTTTTTGGCAGCTGGAGTTTATTTGGTTTAGAATAACAACGTTGCAAAATATTTGATTTGAAATTTTAAAGCAAAAATATTAGTATTTGTCAATGGAGATCTGTAAAACTGTATTACTGGAGCAGTTTTTACTTCAAGTTAAAGTCTGATTAATTCCACTAATTTAATGAATTGTTTGAATAAAAGTCTCTTAAAATAGAAGATCCCAAATTGAAAAATAAAGCTTTTTAATAATCAGAAGTGGCTTGCCTTTTCTTTGGCATATTTTATTTTTAGTTTACAGTTAAATAATTTACATCTCTCACTTCATCTCCTTGGATGTTTCAGTGGTTGAGCTTAATCCAGCACTAAATGTTTTGTTCTGCTTTGTACAGTTTTAAGAAGAAGCAAATGAGTTGAGGGGATTTCCTAATTTAAAAATGAACAGTATTTTCTCTTCAGGTGCTGTAATACAAAACCGCATGTCAGTTTTAAAAATGAACTTGTTGCTCAAATTGAGACTTGCAACAATAATCAAACATTTGCAGGAGCGATTTAGAATATTGTAGTTTTTTGTACGTAAACTGAATATTATAATGGAAGTGCGACAGTAATGATCCCTGCAGCAACTGCACACTGACACAAATATTTGTAATGCATGTGGTTAAAACCCATCTGGTGCATCTCATGGAAACTGTGTGGGATTTCACTGATCAAGCAGCTTGGCTAAGAAGTGGATTTTGTGTGTGAAAGTTATGCTCTGCAGTCAAAAGCTTGGTTTTGTTTTTCAGCAGAATCTTAAACAACTTCCCCTCCGAAAAATATGAACATCCTCAAAAAATGTGGAGGTTTGTGTGGAAGTGAGAGGATGAATAAAACGATCTTAAGTTTGTAAGATCATGAAAATGGTGTAACACAGCAAGAGTTTGAATTCTACAAAACAGCGTATTAGGCTTTATGTTTATTTTATTTTTATCTAAATGGGTACAGTTATTTTTCAGAAATGTAAGCCATTATTATCTCCCGTTATTTGAGCATGAAAACAAAACACCCAAGAAAATGGGCATGCTTTGACAACTAACTTCTGAGAAACGGAATAATGGCCGTTTGCTAGGAATTCTCCCGACAGCAGCACTGTGTTTATATATTAAAAGAAAAACAAAAGGAGTTAGAAGGAAATCGTACCAGTTTGAACATGCAGTTTCTGGTTTGAATTAAAGTCCTTTCGTAACGAGTTCAATGAAACAAAATGACAAGAAATGCCTCAAATAAGTCTGGGTGTATCCAGACATGTGACCCACCCTTCCTCCCCGCCAACCCCAAAAAATAAATAAATAAAGATATTATCAAATGGAATTTCTAATCTGTAACAAAAGTTATGGATTAGGGCAGGAGTGTCCAAACTTTTTCATATGTGGGCCAAAACTGTCAAGACAAAAGGACTCATGGGCCACAAAAATGTGAATTTAACACTCAACATGAACAATATTTTGGCGAAAGAACAAGTTTACTAATTTTGGTGGAGAATGTTTTAAATTATTGTAGATCTAAAATGTTAAAAGCCTCAAACACTAAGCGTATTTATTTATTTTATTAAAAATGATTTGATTTGTTGGGTCCATGTTTATTGTTTTCTTGTGTTTGGAAAGTTAAGTTTACTCTGTTCTCAGCCATAAAAGCATAATTTGAGTAAGTCTCCTTTTAAAAATGGGCTGATCAGCCCTTTGGATGATAGACGGCCCAAAGGGCTGATCGAAGTTCTGAAAAATCATCCAGCTGTCAGTCGCTACAGCAGATTCATAGAAGGTTTGATAAAGTTGATCAACTTGTATGTCGATAACATGTTGTATAAATTTAGAAATGTCCAATTTCTTTCTTGATTATTTTATCAACTGCAATATTTAGCCATGTCTTATGAATCATTATCCAAAAGTCTTTCTGGTAGAAATCAGTAAAGGTTTTTGGTGCTTTGTACCATGAAGTGAAAATAAAAAGATTATAGCCCAAGGTTTGTATTTTGTTTAATGTTGCTTATTTTGAGGAGATTGTTTTTCATCCGTTATGCTGTTAAATCTAAACTTTATATTAAAAAATCCCAACAAGTTAGAAAGTCTATATCGACCTCTTAAGCCTGCTGGCCAAAACAATACCATTCTTAAACTGCAGTTGTGGGCCGCACAAAATCACTCCAAGGGCCACAAATGGCCCTCGGGCCGCACTTTGGACACCCGTGGGTTAGGGTAAATAAAATGTTAATTCTGAGCAGAACAGAGCAAATGTTTGTATGGAAGCTGTGGTGGAACCACTGTTTTTCAGTAAATTTATACTAATAAGTAAACAGATTTTGGATTTTTAACATTTTATCAAGCTTACTTAAATTAGTTGCTGATAATGTTGGTTGATCTGCAGTTTACTTTTAAGAGGATGTTTTCTTGTTTACTTGAGTCGTTTTTTTTTTAATTCAAGGAACTGAATACCCAAGACTATTTGTCTAAATTCCATTGGACGTCCTTTTTTTACTTTCATTTTATCTTTCTTAAAGATAACAAACTAAACAACATTTTTGATAAGATTGGAAATGAAATAAAAGGTAAGTTCTCACTTTACCTTCCAATTCTTTAAAGAAAATCATGTCCACAGCTCTTTTAACACGTGGGTTCATATTGCAAAATGTGCAAGCTTCATTTCACCCGTACAAAACCATTCAAGGTCAAAAAGGCATCAGATAGCCTGCAAGAAACACATTTTTCACTTACGTGTTGCAACTTAACGATTGCAGACACACAAAATGCTTTTGTGAAACTGGATGAACATAAGAACATCGACATCCCTTTCCACTCATCCTGGTGGGACATGTTTGGGAAAGCCAAGCCTCCACCCAGGGGGAATTGTAATCAGATGCTTATTCACCTCTGCTGATTCTTTGATGCAGAGGAGTGACGGCTCCACACTTTGCTCCCCCTGATGATGAAGCTTCTCATTTGGCCACTCCATGAAGGAAACCCATTTTAGCTGCTTTTATCCAGGATCTTGTTTAGGTCACAATGCATATATCATAGATATAGATGGACCAATAAATCAAGAGATTTGTCTTTTAGGCTCTGCTCCTTCTTCACCATTCCAAACCGGAGCAATGCAGTGATTACTGCGGCTGATGCCCCCATTTATTGATTCATCTCCCACTCCATATATCTCTTGTGATCACGATTCAGATAGTTGAACTCCTCTTGATTCTCCACCCTTTTCTGGTTGATTTAAATTTGTTTAATCAAGGATCTATGGTAAAGCTTTAAAACCACATTTGAAGAGCATTTGTTTAATTCATGTATAAATTAAACCCAGTAAAATGTTTGACACAAACAAATCTGTTTATGTTCACTTATGACTGTATCCAACATGCTTTTATAAAAGAGATATTTAATACTTTGTGTGTATGTTTGTGTGTGTTACAGACTTCCAGCAAATGATGATGTCCAGTGATTATGAAGGCTGAGCCGTCTCTCGATGTACTGGTTCAGGGAGCACAAGACTGGGAACAGGATCTGATACAATCTTGCAGATCCAAGTCTTTCGCTGCAGAGTCCTGGAAACTGGAGAGTTACACGAGTACAACATGTGAAGTGCAATATGAAATACCAAAAGAAGCTCCTCGTGCTGGACATAAATCTTGACCTTGAGCTACGTATTTAAAACTGGAAATATAGAAATAGAAAATATTTAATATATGTTAATAGTGTCCGATGGATTTCAGTGTATTGTGTTAAAGTTTACTGGGTCCGTTTTAAGATCTGAACATGCCAAAGAACTGTGTTCAGGGTTTTCTGAATCTGGAGTTTCGCATCAACTGCAGCTGTGTAACATAATGCACTGCAAAATGTAATTAATTTTTCTAGTGTTAAAGTAAATATAGTTAATAAAGAGTGTCATACTAAATGTGCTTTTTAAATATATATTTTTTTACTTTGTGTCGTAAGTAAATCGTGAAGTTAGGAGAACTTGATGTAAAATTATAGAACGGTGAATTTTATCAGTGCACAGACATGTAAGTTTCCTTAGAATTGAAAAAAAAAAAAAAAAAAAAAGAATTGGTTCCTCACCAAAATGTGACCAATACAATGGTGGTGGAGAAAATTCTGTCAAAAATAATGAGAACAAATTACAAGTATGACTGAAGAGGATTCCCCCTGTGTAAGCTGTATTCACATTTTCTCATTCTAAAGCAGTTCAAATCAGAACAGTGATTGAATTTTCTCTAATATAAGCATGTTTTGTAAAGTCAGGGATTTATCTGAACCATTCCAGATTTAAGCTCATGATCTAATTAAAGCATTTGTGAATGGTTTCATATGAAACTCAGGAAAAGGCACTGGATCATGTGGGAAAGTAATTGCTGATTATTATGTCAAACAGACTTGTGAAAATAACTCTATTGGACTGTACTTATATAGTGTCTTTCTATCTAATCAAGATACTCAAAGCGCTTTACAACACAATCACCCTCATTTACCCATTCATACAGCACTCTACTAGATCTCTACACAAACTAATCAGCGCTTTATCACATTTGTGCACCAATGGGATGCACATCGGAGGCAATGAGGGGTTCTGTCTTGCTCAGGGACACTTAAGCATGTGACTGGTGGTGGAATAGAACCACCAACTCTTGCATTGAAGGACAACATGCTCTAACAACTCAGCCACAGTTGCCCTGACTTGCTGTGACTTACTTTTGCCCTACAGTTGGTAAAATGTTAATATAATAAAATGTTCAATTCAAAAACACTTTATTGATCCCAAAGGGAATGTAAGTGTTGTAGCTCATCATCCTGGTTTCATTCAAAAGTTGTTATAGATGCTGATAGCGGTGGGCAGGAAGGATCTCCTGTGGCAAATCTGAAGAATTTGGCCACAGATACTGATCCGTCCACCCAGATCCAGCTTGCTGTCAGATCCGGTGGTCCTCTCGGTCCAGCAGGACTGCCCAAATGCCAGGCAGAATTCCTCCCTGAGCAAAGGTCACTCCTCCCAGCAGTCAACAGTATGTGGCATGTTTCTATACAATGACGAAATCTGTGCTCTGCATTTAACCCATCACATGAGATACACCCAGGTGGTGCAGCGGGCAGCTATGCAAGCTGTTAGGGTGTCTTGCTCAAGAGTACCACGACATGTAGGCATGACAGGGAGTTGAGCCTGCGACTGTCTGGTTCCAAGTCGGCTGCCCCACCTCTGCACTGGTATTCTCAGGTGGTCTCCCTCCCAGCCAAGAACTAACCAGGTCTGACCCTTAGCCTCCAAGATCAGACGAGATCGGCGAGTTCAGGGTGGTAACAAAATTTTACTTTGAGTTAAAAAAAGTACTCTATCAGTAAAGGCAAAAGGGTGAGTTTATTTTTGTTGGTTTTTGTGCTTAAAAAAATTATTTGTATTTTTTTTTTTTTTTTTTTTACAAAATATGAGCCACTGAATGAATTTTACAAAACCCTCAACTTAATTTTGGGTGTAAATGCCTTTCTTAGTTTATATCTTAGATCCTTAGTACTGTTTCTTTTACTATTTATGTTTTGCTGCTGTTAGATGTAACTGGGACCTTGTGTACACAATTTCATTCCATCTCATGTACCACATGTGATGCGACTGGAACTAAAGGACCTTGAACTTCTCTTGACTAACTTTTGGAGTCAAACTCAATCAAGATGGCTGCCACAGCAAATAAACATTAGCAAACACAAAATGACTTGTCATGTCATGTCCAAAAGAAATGTCAGTTTTACAGACACTGCTATAATTAGGTGTGGTAGTAACTGAGACTCATTCCTATGACATACTCTGAATGCTTTTAAAACTTGGCTATTAACTGGAGTCAACTATGTTGGATAAATATCTGATCATTGTAATGTATTTTAATGAAACGTTCAGAAAATAATCATTGGATGTACATCTAACAGATTACCATTTGGAGTCACTTCAAATCAAGATGGCTGTCACAACTAATCAACATTAGCAAACTCATAAATGGCAATGACTCATGCACAATATTTACAATATTTGACTAAATGTACTATGTCCATTTTAAATGTAAGATTTTGATTTAAAACTCACATTAAAGGGCAATATGCATTTCTTCCAGGAATGTCTGGCCTTTAGTTTATCAGATTTTGATCAAGTAGAAAATTGTTATAGTCAGTCAAAATAGGAGTGGATTCTTTATTTTGTAGTTTAGAGTTCATGGAAGGGGTTGAGATATATAAACAAGTCAAAACAGAGGAGAAAAAAAAAGGTTTAAATAATGAAATAAACATCATCATGGAGTCATTTTGCAGAGTGACCCCAGGCCAGCAGGGAGGGCTCATGAGCACTTGTGTCCTCACATTAAACAAACTCAGAGTTTATTATTGTAATCCTAATGACAAAGTTATAAGTACATGCTCATTTATTAATGTCTGCTTCTAGTGCCTTATAGCTGGATCACATTTCATGTGCACTGTAGATATTTTCCTAACAACCAGGGTTCACTAATAACTAAAAGCAAAGTTTTAAGCAAAAGTTTTGCATAATATGTGCAGTGATCTCTACTACAACAATGTCACGTTCATTCATTCAACCTTTATTTATACAGGTTAGTCGCATTGAGTCCCAAGGACTCATTTACAAGAGAGAGACTTGTTTTAAACAAAGAAAACTGACGAGGTTCACACAATAAACATTCATATAAACGCGTATAGCAAATAAAAGAAGTGATATAAAACACGCTCGATCATAAAACAATGTAAAACACTAAAAACAGGAAAATGTCTGCGTTGACTTTTGCATTGAACTTAACCGTTGCTTAAAAACCCTTAGGGAGGTCAAAGTTGTGAGCTTCAGATTTTTTCCCCAAGGTGTTCCACATTCCACAGTGTTTGTGCCTTTTTATAGTAAACTAAAAAACACTGAAAAAGTGCTTAATTTGACAGCAGCTGCAGCTTGAAATGATATGAGGGGGGGGGGGTCCCATGTGAAATTCTACTGAGGGCCCCGTACAATCTAGGGCCGGCCCTGGACAGGAAGCAACGACCACGAATCACCAGGTGAAGCTCGCAAACAACTTCACTTCATTTGTAATTGCGGCTCCTGATCAGTGCGTGGGTGCGCAGCTCGTCTCGCGCGGCCTCAGCTGGGACTGTGCGCGGTTGACGCCCTGTGCGTCACCGTGGGCAGAGACTCGACGTGCAGCCTCCTCAGCGTCAGTCGGCTCCTCCGTCTGCAGCTGCAGGAGCAGTATGCTGCCATGTCGGGGATCCACTCCGCACGGACGCTTTGGCACCGTCTTTTAGTGTAACGCGTCACGCAGGTAAATTCACCTGTTGTCTTTCCCCGCAGAGACTCTTTCTTATTTTTTTTTAAATGCTGGTAAATATTACTTTCTGCCTTACTTTATGGCTGTACTGTTTAAACGAATGTACTTTTGTACTTTGAGTAAATCTGGTCGAACAAGTTGTAAAGTTGCGTAATGACAGAAACCACTGTGTAAACTTTTGCCTTGGCGCATATCTCTATCCAAGTATGTGTTATCAGCAAGGCCTTTCCTCATACTGCTCGTTTTGACGTTATTGTGGATATTTTCTTCCCATACATTAGGAAAAAAAAGCCACAGTGGGATTGTTCAGAGCTACAGTTTTGTTGTCTGGAGGAATTCTTTCAAGTTATTTGGCCTTGAAGAAAATTGCTATGATAACATGATCAACCTTTCTTTCATCCGGTAGTGTTAATCGCCTGAACTTTTCAAATATAGCCTCACTCCATGCCTTGGTACATTAACCAGTAAATGAAATTAAATATTAATGGAGTAGTAAACATTAGGAGCATTGTGGTTTTGGCTTTAAGGCTACAAAACATCCATTACTCAGTGGTAATACACTTGTAATGCCATTGCAAACCAGAGATGAGTGATGCCAGTAAAGATGGAAAATGATGTTTCTGCAAAACTCAACGTTTCCGTTCTAACAGAGTGTCTTTCACTTCACAGATGTATTTATAAAATGGCCCATCAGAATGTAACCTGTCATTTCAAAGAGTCCATGGCCTTCTTCTACAACAACAGTGGTCAAGAAGATAAATGGGACCGAACTCAGCTCATCCTGGCCCAGGTCGTGGGTTCTCTCTTCTGCTGTTTCATCTTAGTCTCCAACTCCATGGTCATAGCTGCTGTCATCACCAATAAGAGGTTCCACTACCCTTTCTACTATCTTCTGTCCAACCTCGCTGCCTCGGACTTTCTTGCAGGCATAGCGTATGTGTACCTCATGTTTAACACCGGCGAGGTGTCGCGAACGCTTACCGTCACACAATACTTCATCCGCCAAGGACTTCTGGATGTCAGCCTTTCTGCCTCGCTGGCAAACCTACTTGTTATAGCTCTGGAGCGCTACATTTCTGTTATGAAATGGAAAGTTCATAGCAACCTGACAAAGAGAAGGGTGACCCTGTTGATCTGTCTGGTTTGGGCCATCTCCATCTTCATGGGGGCTGTGCCCAGCCTAGGCTGGAACTGCATCTGCAACCTCAGTGACTGTTCCCAGCTCGCGCCCATCTTTAGCAGGAGCTACTTGGTCTTCTGGTCGGTTTCTAACCTAGTGGTTTTCCTCGTCATGGTGGCGATCTACCTGAGGATTTACGCTTACGTGAAGAAGAAGATTTCAACAATGTCGCAACACACCAACGGCTCGATTAACCGCAAGAAGACTCCCATCAAACTCATCAAGACGGTCATGGTTGTGCTCGGTAAGTGTTTGTGCATAAACTCCAGCGATGCATCAGTGAGTCAGATGTGCTTAACAGCTGTGTCTTTTTCAACAAGTTGTCACTTGGTCACAAGAAGATGATACACTGGGTTGCTTTATTTATTTATTTATTTGTGTTTTATTTTTTGAGAAATGAACCACAAGGTTAAAAATGCAATTAATTCATGCTTGTACAGTACATTATTTTATGAAGGTTAAAGCAAGTGTCAAAACTGCAATGTAGGGCAGACATATGATTTTCAACTTTTAAAGGAACTGTTTGGGTCTTTTTTGAAGTAGGGTTCTGTGGAGTTGTTTTAGGCAGTCAGTATCTTACCTGCAGTATAGAGCAGTCAGAACAACCTCTGTCTGGAGAATTGAGAAGTTCTTATTGGAGTTGAACTAACAGCTAGAGTTCAAGACAACTTAGAACTGAAAACCTAAAAATTAATGCAAAGATATTTTTTAAGCTTTTACGCTGTCAGGTTTTAAGTTGTCAAAAATATACAGTATCCATATTTTTTATGTTTGGTCCTATACTTTTAGTTACATCTTTATATGTTCATTCATGGCTTCTTCCTTTACTTTGTTTAAACCTCAGTATCCATCAGTTCTGCATTTTTGTTTGAAGGATTTTAGATGTTATTACACTGTAACAAAACCAAAAGGTCCATCATGCAGCAGTCCTGTCAGAAGGAATTTATAGTAGTCCCTCGGTTATTGCGGTGGATCCATACCTTGAAGCCCTGCGATAAATGAAAAATCAAAAAGTAGGGATACAGTGGTCCAAGTTCAGTTTGAAGTTCAATTAGAGTAAACTTTATATTAAGGCTTTAGAACCCCTTCCCACACCCTTGGAATGCTCTAAGCTCTTAAACCTATGTCATTTTAACAACACATGATACTAAATTTTACTTACTAGCTCTGCAGAACAGCAACAGCTCTGGTTCCAGTCCAGCTCTGTTTAATTCCGACTCGGTTCGCTTCTTCAGACTTATCCAGCAACAATGAAGCCCACAATCAGTCCTCTAAAGTCTTTAACCTACTAATTTTAACCACATACAGTACTTATATGTACAGGAGCTACAAAATTTTACTTACAAGGGCTCTGCAGAACAGGAGCAGCTCGGTTCCGTCCCACCCGATAGACGAAAAATGTCCTGGTGTGGACCAGCACCGCGCAACCAGAACATGACTGACCCCCGCAGCCATCTGTTCCCTGCAGCTCCCAAGATCCGGGTCTCACTGAGTCCAGATCATCTGCAGTCCAGCTACTCAGCAGTGAAGATACAACTTGAAGGATGAGTTCAGCTTCAGAATTATTTGATTCCTCCTGCCAGTTCTATGAGCTTATTTACTCATGACTTTGGTTGCAAAACTTTCCCTCCGTTTTGCAGCAAGCAGTGTTGACTTCTGGGAAGTGAACTGATGGCTTCTGGGTAACGTAGTTCTTTAGACTGGCAAACCAGTGAAGGCTTAATGAAAGAAAACTACAAAATGGCAGCACTTTTTTTTGGGGGGGGGGGGGGTGGATATTATGTACAAATACAAAA
>JARVGQ010000981.1:17738289-17750335 GCA_031762355.1 Hypsolebias martinsi | reverse complement strand
GTTCAACTGTCCCCCTCTTACAATGCTGTTATTGCTAGTGTCACTCAGCCCTCTGTGAATAGCAAACAACCATCAGGTGCTAATGATCCAACGTTAGGCTGATGGTCTTTATCGTGTGAACAGCTAGTTCTGGATGTCAATAACAGACTGGTTGACCACTATGAGAAGGTGCTATTTATAAGACTGAGTTTAGTGCAGCTCCTCAGACTAACAGTCTTTTGTATTAAAGAAGAAACAATTTTTTTTTTTTTTTTATCCATCCAGAGGTCCTGATTGAAATCTGTTAGATTTTTCTACCTGGATTATTGAGCATGCATCAGGACGTCAGTTAAGTTCAGTTTATTTTTATAGCACCAATGCACATCATGGCACTGCACAAAAACATTCACATATAAAATGCCATTTGGTAAATACTGTTCAAGTTAGCCGGCAGATATCATCATATCATAATCACAACATCCATTTTGATTTATTTAATATGACATCATCCCAGATTAGAATTGGTCAAATTATCGGCATCACTCCCAGACATATAAAACCTTTATTAGCTGTTTATGACTCACAACACGTAAAACATCCCAATAGTGCTGCAATCTTCAGCTTATAAGGGCATGAAGGAATGCATCATAAGAGCACCAGCACTGCTATATTCAGTGCAAGAATCCATTAGAGGACTGAGTTGTGTAGCAGCAGACCCTTGGTGAGAATTTGCTGCTGGAAAATGCACTGATGCGTAATGTTGAAACTCTTGTTTCATTCGATAGAAAACATCACAGCAAGCTAACACTGGACCAGATAATCCCTTGTTCTTCATTTATATTGTGCTAATCACCTTTATGAGGAGGTACAGCTGCTCTGAAAAACTTTCTCATACTTGCTATTTATTTATTTATCTAATTAAGTTGAAGACTGCTTGAGTGAAAAAACTGAAGAAGAATATATATATACAGGTAATCCTCGACTTCTGAATGAGATCCATTCCGATGCCTGTTCATATGTCAAAAATCGCCATATGTCGAAACATACATAAGACCTGTACAGCACTAAATACGGTAATAATAATTTTGTTTAGAAGCGCCTTTTAGGACACCCAAGGACACTTCACAGCAAGAAACATATAGAAATGCCCAGGGAAGGATCTGTGTAAAACAGCAGAAAGGACTAAATAAATATGTAAGCCGAAAACAAGGAAAAAAGAACCACGTGCAGCTAGCTGCAGCATGGCAGCTGCCCCACGCCAGCGTTTACTCACCGCAAGTTTTAACTGTACAGTTAACAAGCACCTAGCATATCCTAACACAGTACCCTACATGATTATCAAAAAAATCATACGTTTTAGAGCCATAATAAAGGGAAAAAAAGAGTTAATTTCCTACCGGGAGCTGGTGAGGCCTTCCTCCGCCTGTTAGCATGTTAGCTCATGTCCCTCCAACATCTGAGGCTCCCTGTATAGTTCGTGTGGTCCAGACTGTTTATAGTTAGACCTGTTAGCGTGTTAGCTCCATACATTTGGAGCCATACATTTGGAGCCATAATGAAGGGAAAAAGAGTTAATAATCTACTAGTATGCTGGTGAAGCCTTCCTCCGCCTGTTAGCATGTTAGTTCTCCAGCTACGCTTCTGCCGTCTCTCCTGAACTGTCCCTCCGCTGTTTCTGCTGTCAGGCTACTGCTTCTTACCGTCAAACAGGAAGTATAACTGGAACTTGGCTTTTCAAAGTAAAATTTTTCAAAATAATTTTTTAATGAGATGCGTGACATAACCCCGAAACGTCGTAAGTCGAGACCGCTGTAAGTCGAGGACTACCTGTACTGTATTTTATTACATCATTGTGTATTGTATTGTATTGTGTCAAATCATAATATAGTGTACAGCTGCACAAATTTTAGGAATGTGTCTCAGACATCATGTCTTGTAAACATAACATTTAGGGATGTCACCTTTGCTTGTCGTATTAGTGCCTACTATTTGATTTATGTAATAGATTAATTAATTTTGCTGAAATAATAACTACAAAGGAATATAAAAGGAAGATGTGCATTTGATGCAGGCTAAATTTTAGTACCTTCAAAGCTAATGACAGAAATAAGCAGAAGAGAAATAGTTTAATTTTATTTTTACCTCTCTTAAAAAGCTTCGGTTTATAAATGAAGAAGCCAGTAACCCATTTAATGCAAATATTACTTTTTCCTAGATGTGATTAAAATAATTTCCAGCACTTACAAAAACAAATCTCTTTCTCTTTTATGCAACAGAGCTCAGATTCAGCTGCCACCTTTGATTAAATTGTCATTAAATACATTTCTATATTTTCAGTCAAAGTGGATCATGTCCTACACCTTCAGCATCTGAAGTGATATTTGCTTCAACCATGTTTTTTTTTTTTTTTGCCTTCATAAGAGATTTGACTCTTAGACAAAGTTGTTTTTGGATGTGTTTATCTCCACAGAGCCAGCTCTACATGCATTTGACAAACTACTCGGTCAACAAACACAACGAGAACTTTGAGCGAGACGAGACAGTGGACAAAGGCAGTAAGAGGTCCATAAACTGGTTCACGAAGTTCCTCCACATGAATGACTACGATGTGGCCAAATTCTGGGGAGACATCTCAGTACGTGTGCAGTACACAAACGCAAACACAAATATAAATCTCGTGACAGCCGTTTTGTGTCAGATGTGTAAAAAAATACACATTATAACAAAAACACTTTGCAAAGACAAGCAGCAAATGTCATCTTTTAGTATCTTCTTCTATATACACACCCTGTTCTTCCGAACCATCACACGCTGGAGACAATACACAAGTGGACCAACCACGGTTTGATATTATTTGTTATGACATTGATTTGGGGAGCTTGTTTAATTCCAGCATGAGCTCAGAGGAAACAGCATTCCTAGAGGGTGAGCTTTTCCTGTCTAGCTCTGCTCTCAACTCATCCAAACACCTTTTTCTCCCTGTAAATAAGCTCCATCTCTCCCTGTCATGTGCCCTTTTGCCTCTTCGTTACTTCTTTTTGTTTGAGCCATCTCTTCTGGGTTCTGTTCATGTTTTTCTCCATCTTGTTCATCTTTATCTTGACTCATTGTCCTTAGTCATGTGGGTTGTGTTGTTCCTTAGTGTTTTTTCTCTTCTTAGCTTTAAAAGTCTGCTGTCATTCTGCACTCACATTTGGCGGTTGCGCTTCTCTCTAAGTATGTTTTTCTTTCAGCTTTTTACTCGTCTTTATGTTCGCATGCTCGGTGGCTCACCTGCTGGGGCATGTTCTCATTTGGGTAACAGTTCTTTGTTCTTATCCATCTTATATAAGCTGTTCATGGGATCTATTTTTCCAAGGCAGTAATTGCTTTTATATATTCCACTTACTTTTCTTCAACCTGATTTTTTTTTCTCTTTCATCTTTTAAAGCCTCGGTGACATACTCATGTCACCCTTTGACTCAACCAGTATGTCCAAGCTCTTCTCACACTCTATTTTTTTCTGCACTTTCCTCTGATGCATCACTTGGTTTTTTGTTGATTCACCTAAACCTTTATTTTCACTCTGCTCAGTCTCTTATTCCCTCTCCTTTCATTTCAAAATGTATTTTCTTATATTTTGTTCTTGTACAGACCAAGAAGTCTGACTGGGCTCTTGATGGCAGTGGCTACAGCCAGAGAGTCATGGTTTCTTTGTCAAAAGATTGTTTAGTAGAGCTAGGGGTGTTGTGCTTTTTGAATGTGAAACACTAATCTTTGATGTTGATATTAATGTGCAGAATGTAGCCAAGGTTTGAGTTGCAAAACTTTTTTAATGCTGGTATACATTATAAAAGCTAGGTCGGGAAAAGTGATGTATTTATTTGCTATTCACAGACATGCAGTTACACAAAAGAAAAAAAATATATTTTAGACTTTTGCCAAAGCTTAAAAACATGCTATTGGACTTAGTTTGTTAGTATTATTCTTGTACACTTTTATGAATAAATAAACAAATAAAATGTAAAAATAACTATAAAATTTGTCCAATAGAGAACAGAATTTCCAAAGCTGTTTGAGAAAATAAGTAATTTATTAGTTTCTATCATTTTGTATGTTTTTCTAATTTGATTTGATATTTTCAGCTCTGCTGGCAGCTTTCAGCAAAACTACTTTTTTGTAAGAAGAACCCCATCATTAGGACAAAGCCCAACAAAATAATAAACCCAATAAGATTCAAAACACAAATTAAAATATTATTTATCATATCAGGTACGTATTCTCATAGGTATTATCATACCTACAATAAAAAAATGACATATCAGTTTAAAACAAACATAGACAAAAACATTTACACAAAAACTTAAAGGAGTGACTAACACAAACGTTGTGTGACAAACACTAAAATTGTATTCATGTAGATGAAAATGATAAAACAAATAAAAAATACAAAATTTAAAGTGGTTTTCAGAATAAATGAAGCTCAAAAACAAAGGTGCACAAGCACAAACAAGAGTGAGTGCTGGTGGAGCAAGATAAGAAAACAGGTGATGTGATCAAGGACAAAAGAGACACACAAAACACATGTCCCACCCACCTCTTCACACACACACACAGACACACACATGCAGGGACTTGGGGCACTGACATGGTAAGGAGACCAGGTGATGGGGCTGAGTAGCCTGTGGGTCAGATGGTTGAAGGCTCAACATATAGATGGAGGTGTGCGAGCAACGCACGGATTGAAAAGGGAGCAAGGAGGGGGCAAGCCTTATCAGGCGAGGGCCAGACCACTGCACCCCCTGTCCTTCACCCAGCAGTCAGACGAAACTGGGCAAAACTGCAGCCCAGCAGCTCTGCGTGGTGCTTGCCTGGTGAAGGGAAGTTTTATTGCATGTGTGTGTGCGTGTGTCAGACTGAGCTACACATTTGAACAATGATGTAGGCCAGTGGGTAGCAGCCAGCAAACACTGGTGCAAACACAGATGCACACAGGTTGGGTGCCACTGGCAACACAGATGGAACGCCACCAACGCTGGTGAAAGTCTGTGCTTGCTTGAAGGAAATTCAGATCGCCTGGTGCCAGTAATAGTTTATGATTCTCTGTGGTGAGCTGACAGGAACAAAGAACTCTGGATTGATTATTGTTTTTTTATATGTATTTAATCTCAGTCTTTTTTGAGATTCTTTATGTGTGTTTTGACTCACATTTAGCATCATACTTCATTATTAGTTACCCAAGTCTGAAGTGAATATACCGGTAATTTGAACTTCACAACAATGACGAAGACTAAAATATTTAGAAAAATTATCATTTGATAATATCATTTGATGATTTTCATTGTAATTTTTCTCTCTCCTGCCAGGAATTAGTGGTGAAAACATTAATAGTGGCTGAACCTCACGTGCTGCACGCTTATCGCATGTGCCGCCCTGGACAGCCACCAGGGAGCGACAGCGTCTGCTTTGAGGTCTTGGGCTTTGACATCATACTGGACCGCAAATTCAAACCCTGGCTGCTGGAGGTACGTCTCAGAGATTTTTAATTTATGATAAAATATACTGTGTATTTCTCATTTTTTTAAAATTTGATTTGTACATGTTGCTGCTTAAAAAAAAATCAAATTCATTTTATACACTTTTTCCATATACAAATTAAAAAAGGAAACATTCTTAAAACCAGATTTATTTTATTCTAATGAAACCCTTTTTACAACTACTCAATAATGAACTTGTACTGATGTCGTTTAAAACTGTAGTCCCACCTGTTACTATGGCAGCAGCGCCGCTGAACTACTGTGGCAGTTGTGTCTGAGACATTTCCACATACGGACAGGGAGCATAAACACACACTGATTTTGCTTGCATACTCCTGTCCTCACACATAAGTGTACATGTTGTAATGAACATCTACTTGGATCTATGATACAATAAACACGCCACACCATTTAAAATGAAAGCAATGTGCACAACTGTGCATATGTAATTAGATGTCAATTCAACCATATTGTTCCTACAGGACAGAAACATACAGAAATGCATGCATTGACATAAAGATTTTAAAAAGATGAAACTGACACGTATCCAAGGCATGAAAAAGTAGGTCAGGACTGCATTTTGACTAACACAGCACCAACTCCTCATTTTGTCAGTGCTTGTCTCTCAAGTGTCAGTCATTCTAGTGATGGATTGAAGTCCATTCCGGGATTTCTGCCTCACCTTTCTCATCTCAGCCAGTCAGTAAATATGTGACCTAAATCCTTTAACCCAAAGTAGCTGCACCCCCACCACCACCACCCTTCCCACAAATTGGCTCAAAGCTGGGAAATGTGACAAAAATTGTATTTTTTTTATTTATTTATTTTTTAGTCATGCCAAAATAACATTTTTTTAAATGTTTCATACTTGTGAAAAAAAATGATACTGTTAGGTTGTTTTATTCATGTACAGGTGTTATCTGTAATTGTAGAACTAGAATTTTCAAATGGTTACAGATTTCTGTTCTTGTGCAGCAGAGAAGTTAAAACTTAAAACAAAAAGACACACAGAAGAGCAAAAGAATTGTGCTCTCTTTGACTGCTAGTGCACCGTGACACACACACTCCCTCTCTTGCTATCTTGCTCTCTTGCTTTCTCTCTCTTGCTCTCTCTCTCTGTGAGTGTATGTGTGTGTGTGTGAGACACATAGCAAACAGCCGTGAATGCAGTTGTTCCACTCCAGCAGTAATGATCCCCCCTGTGCTACCAGCAGCTCTGTATAACGCTCATCAATTAACATCCCATGTACACACACACACACACACATTTAACCCTGCTTCTCTTTCACGCAACATTTACAGCGACAATCATTTATTTCCAAAATTCAGCTGATTAGTCAAGGCATAAATTCAAGCGTAGAAGCCCCCTCTCCAATCCATGTATATACATCGTCAACTCTAAAAGCAATGCTATTACCACTTTTTAACTTACTAGTGTTTCTATTCTGATGGGACACAAAACATGGGAAGGCCCAAAGGCAGAATGGCATGACTGCTGTCCTGTGGCAAACCCTCAGGTCTAAATTATTTCTTTCAGCTTATTTTGCAACATTTTGTGATGAAACTGAATCTATTTCTATTTCACCTTGTTTCGTTACCTTGCAGTCTCTACAAAACAGTTCAACTGTGTCGCAAACTGAAACCTGATCCACGCTGTAGAGGGTTGTTTTGAATTTGTGGACTTTCCTTATTGGTGTCACACTGAATTACACATGCCATGCCTCGTTGGGGCTTTACCCAGACTGTTGTTCCGGCAATGCTCTCTCTTACTCTTTAGGATGTCAAAGTCAGTTGTTGAACATGCAAACTCGCAGCCAGGAAATGAAAGTTCAACCTGTGTTGACTCAAAGTCAGTCGGATACCTGAAAGCTGAATTGTATCACATATAAGAAACTGTCAAATGATATTAGCTGTGTCCATTGAATTAGTATTTTTGTCAGCTGCCTTCGAAGTGTATATAAGAGGATGGGCAGGGGGAAGAATTATAGCTGCCATTCACATTGTCTCATTGTACTTCTATTAAAAAAATACACTGTTTTTGTTTATATTTGATCTCCTTTAAGTGAATTTATTTAACTCTTGTCTACCATTGGCCTGCTATTACACAAAAATATTTTTGCAAGATATAATACACCAGCTCTTTGAATTTATTTATTTTTTTCAATGTTCGCTTTAAGAATACACACACAAAAGAGACTACAAGACTTGGACCAACACACACCTGTTAAATATCTTGTCACAGGAGTGAAAACACAGACGACGAGCGATGGCTCTCAAACCAAGGGGAGGCATCAAACAGATGCATTGTGCTCAAAGCAACCATCAAAAGGGGGGGAAGAGGGGGTTGGGGTGGGTTACAGGCTTTTTGTGATTTTTATCTTTATTCAGCTGAGTTTTGACACTAGTTTTACCTTCTATTGACATTCAAAACGCCGGTATTACACAGGCAGACACAAACACACAGACACACACATGTTCAAATGGTGTAATCCGAGACATTCACTTTCATTAAACAGGCCCAGACAGCATCTGTGTCTCGTATAGGAAAAGGCGTTTCATTGAGCCATGATCTTTTCCTCACACACACACACAAACACACACACACACACACACGTGCGTACGCACACCGTCTGATTAGACTGTAGTTTCTTTTGTCAGAACCAAGGCTTTTGCTTTGAGGGATTCATTGAGTATGTTCTTTGTCTTCTGGAAGAAAATTAAAAATAAAGCAGAGAAAACACAACTAATGCACAAATTCAGCTTAGCGTCATAACAGGCTTCACTTATAAATTAATCATGCACATACAGTAGGTTCCTCAAATTGGGATGTGTGGATCAAAGAGAAAAGCACATGGTTTAAAATGCTGTGCGAGCCATACGGAATGCATTTATTCAATGGGAAAATACAACAGTGGGACAGCATTAGCACCCTCGCATCTCTTCCAGACCTACACCCCCTTTATCGAGGGCTCGTGCATCATGACAAATGATCTCAACTTTGGTAAATGGAAAAAAAAAAACACCCTAACATTATTAGAAGTTTGAACGGGGGATGGGAAAGGACAAACTCTCTTACACACACACAAAACATAATAAACAAAATCCAATAAAGAGCCCAGTTTTTAGTTCTCATGTGGTTCTTCCGTACATGTACATCTACGATCCCCACTGAAAGTAGCAGTGGATTGAGGGCTAGCCTCATTATAAGCTCTGGTTTGTTTCCCCACATAAAACATAAAAACTCCAGCTGGTCAAGTCTAAACAAGAAGCAAGTGTTTGTAATGAGCACAAATAATTAGAAATTTGCCTGGTCTCTGCAAAGCTGTCTCTAACTGGCTCCCGGCAGCATAAAAAAGGTTGGCCGGCCTGCTTGTTAGCGACCCAGTGAGCTTGCGAAATTGCACATGTATGTGTATAAACACCTTTAAGTAAGCATCTGTGACTCCAAATTTGATTTGTGTTATGTCAATGTGTGTGTGGTGTGGTGCCTACATGTGTTTGGTTGCATGATAAACACACATCATGAAAAAAAGCTACTTTTTTTTGTGCGTTTTGTGTAAACGTGTCAACTCCGTTTGTGTGTGTGTATATCTGGTGTATGTTCGTCTGGGAATGACCCTTCTTAATGTGTGTGTTAGCGCGCACGTGTGTGTGTGTGTGTGTGTGTGTGTAGTGGGGGTGGCTGGCCGTTCTCCAGCCCGTCTTTTCATTCACTCAGAGAGAAATTCTTCACAGTTTAATTCAAGAAGCAAAGTAATGAAGAGAGGAGGAAGAAACCCTTGTTTACCAACTTTTATGGCATTTTACTCATCATTGTTTCAGACGAGGACACCATCAAACACTGGTCATTGAGCAGCTCCATCATTGATGACATTTAAACTACCGTCTCTTGTACTCTTTTCTTTATCCCCCTCTTTTGGCACATTTTTGCAGAATGAGTGGCAGCTAATGAGGCAGGCACGTTCAGGTCAACTATGGCACGGGTTTGTTTGCGTCTGTGGGTTTTTGTGTGTGTGTGAACAGACATCACTACAACAGCCGGACAGCCACCCCAAGGGCAGCAATGCTTCACCCCTTGTTGCAACTTTCCCCTCTGTCTGTGCTCTGAAGCCAATTGTTTCAAGATGAGTTTGGTTCTCCTGTCCATCCCGTCCAGCCAACATAATCCAGACTTCCTTTCTTTTTGAGTGTGTTTATATGTATATGTGTGTATGTGATTGTGGTGGGGGAAGTATTTGCGGGAAGAAGTCTGCAGTGGCAACTGTAAACAGATGCCATGACAAACACACATAAATGGAAACAAAGCATGAATGGTTTTCACTCTTCTCTGTCTCCAAACACACTCAGACACAACACATTCAACAGTTTCAACTGCAGAAAATGCCTCTAACAGCTTGTGTGGAAAAAAAATAAAATAAATGTGAGCGTCACATTTTTTTGTAAGCTGTTGGTGGATTTGGGATTTCATCTCAAGAGATTGAGTTGAAAATTTTGATGTTTGAGCTTTTCATGAAAGTATAAAAAGTAGTTAATGGACGCATCTTAACTGTTTTTTTTAGGGATTCTAGTGGGGGGAAAAAGCTTACCATTTTTTTGTTTGTTTTTTGCTATACTGTAGTAGCTTATTAAATTTAACAATTTCATAAATCCTACAACAGGCAAACTATGTATTATGGGGTACTCAGTACTAATAGGGAGAAATTGCTTTTTACTGATGATCTACAAACATTTTTTTATACCTTCATGATAAATATTCTAGAGTAGAAAATGACATATGATAATAAATACACTTTGATATTCCAAACAGTCTTTAAAGTCATTTTTATCCTCAACCACCATGTATACTCCTCACACCTTTGATTACTCTTTGACTCTTTGCAGGGTTTATCTTTTTTTAATGCATTGAAGTGAGAGTATTGTCATCTCCTCTTAGGTGGCATCCTTCTACTTGTGAACCCTAGGTGGCAGTATTGACCTATAAGCCACTGTCTGTTGTATATGAGCTTTATTAAAGAATAATTAGAATGATGTATGGGACTGTCTGTCTCTATCCACATCCATTTCCCCCCCAACATGACTATTTCATAGAATAAGTATCAAATTAGGAGAGCAGAGGCTTTGCATGTGGGGCAGTTGAAAACATACCCCAACATTTATTCATTCATCATCAGATGCGTACGGCTGTAGTGACTGTGAAAGAGAGATTGTGTGTGTGTGTGTGTGTGTGTGTGTGTGTGAGAGTGGTTGTGATTGAGAGTGAAGGCATAAATTGAATGTTTATAGAGTGACATACAGAACTGTGCTGTGTGGTTAGGGATGTCCGATATTTTAAAGACAAACTTACATTAAATTCTTATATGTTTATGAGTGAGAGCGTTAAGACGTCAGGTGTTTTGTTGCTTTATTCTTGTTCGAACCCAAATATTTGTCATTATGTTCACTCAAGCCCTTTCCTGAGCAGTTTTGTTGCAACTTTAGTGTCTGTGACTGATTGTGTTTCTGAATAGCTTCAAACAATGACTCTCACTGCCTTCAGGCTGCTTTATCTGACTTGTGGCTAAGCTGAGTGTCGGCCCCGCTTCATTCTTGTGTACCAGCAGCTCAACACGCTCAGCTAGAGTTTCCCTGTGTCCGAGTGGACCACATGAAACGCCACAAAAAGAACAGAACAGTGATTGATAAGACGGCTGAAACAAGAGAGCGACTAAACAGGGCGTCTAGCTGTCTGTCTTGCTGTCGCTCTGCTACTCAAGCTTGGTCTCTCTCTCTCCCTCACTCTCTTTCATTCTACGGCTCCCTTTCTCATTCCACCATTGTGCGGCAACAAACACTCCATTCTGACAGCGGCTGAACTGTGCCGATATCCTTGAGTGTGCAGGGCAAAATGGGAGGCTTGTCAAAGCAGTGGTTGTTTACCCTCTGCCAGAATAATGTTTTTTTTCCTGTACTGATTAATCACCAGCAGCCCTCGTGCTTGTTTTAGGGAGTATTCCACATGCAAAATAAATGTAGATCTGGGGAAGCAATTTGTTGTGGAAATAAGGCAGCTGTCTGTTGTTGGCCCAGTGTTTCTTTCTTATTGAGGTTTTTGGTGCACAGCAGAAGCCACAGGTACAAACTTGTTGATGGCAACTATATAATTATTTCCCCCTTTATTAGCATGATTTATGACAGTAATGATGACAATGAATGGCTAGATGGGGGAAGTAGAAGAATCGAGGAGTAGTAAGAAATGTAATTTAATTTCTGTGTGTGAAAATGGTTTATAGCAGTCTTGTTGGGGTGGTTTGAGTTTGCTGTTCAGCCATTATTTACTTACAAAACTATCCGCAGGCAAGGCAGTTAGTCGTGATACTCCGAGGGGCCAAACATCATTAGACAAACCCTGCAACCATACCAGAGGTATTTTTTTTACTTAGAAATTAATAGACTACATCAAATTGAATAAGTCATTTCAATCTGCTGTTTGCTCCTGGTCTGTTTTTGTTTGTGCTTTACATGCTATGCTATAGAGATCACTAGACAGACATTAATCTAATGTATTTATTTAT